>VYZQ01033656.1:11540-21719 GCA_013400655.1 Mystacornis crossleyi | reverse complement strand
AAAAAAAAAACCAAACAAAACCACACGTGAAACAGCAACTTTTGTCACAGAAAATATCTGTAATAAAATGAATATTTAACAAGTTAATGTCAAGGTAAACCAGCATCTGCTGCTCTCTACCAGCCTACACAGCACAAAATCTCATTACACTATGTAAATACATTGAACAGTCACAATTTTACCTGGGTAAATCCATACAGTCTCACTATACCTAAGTATGGCAAGATGGTGGCAGTGGCAAGTTCTGCAAATAGACAGAAAAATCATGGTAACGAGTCTTACCCAGGGACTGCCCAGGACACCAGCTCAGGAAGAGCAGGAAACAAAACCAGAGTGGCCTGCTATACATCCATGAGCCACGAGGAGGTGGATCCATGAGCCAGGAGATGGATCAAGACTTGAGAAAAGACTACTCACAGCGTAGGCCTTTAGTCCATGCAGTCAGTCAGTCAGGGCAGCAGAGGCACCAATTGAGGGAACAGCGCAGAGCGAGCTTGGGCTGCCAGACCTGTGAGCAAGGCATGGGTGTGGGTGTCACAGGTGGGCATGGGAGGAGCAACTGAGTCTCATTTGTGTCTTTAAGCCCTGAGAATTGATCAGCTGCCCCATCAACCTGGAGAAAAGGCACCTGGGAGACCCTCTAGGAGCCTCCCAGTACCTGGTGGGCACATCCAAGAAAGCCAAAAGGGGATTGTTTGTAGGGATATATAGTAATAGGACAAGGGTAAATGGCTTTAATCTGAAAGAAGGCAGGTTTAGCCTCGATATTAGGAAGAAATTCTTCACTATGAAGGTTATGAGGCAGTAGAACAGGTTGCTCAGAGACACGGGCAGAAGGCCTCCATGGATGAAGGGAGGCACACAGGTAGTGAAAGGGGGGGCAGGCTACCCAGGAGAATTGCAGGTGCATTATCTGAGTGCAAATGACAGGGTTAGACAAACCAGAGCTCAGGTGGTGTTGGGACAGAGGGACATGAAGGGTAACAAGAGTGGTTCTGGCTAAAAAAAGGCTAAGAAAAGCATAGATTAATTATAGAATCATAGAAAGTTAAGGCAGGAACTCCTTCCACTCGACCAGGTTGCTCCAAACCCCATCCAACCCGGCCTGTTCTGTAAGAGGATCTCTGCTGCCAGAAGACATCTATTCCCATCTTCCTCATCATGGTAGTCCATCCGCTCCTCTCTGCACAGCCACAGCAGTACATTCCATACAGAATGGGGTTTAGGCTCTTCTTTCTGCAATTTCTCTAAAATCCCATCAATATTGTGCTCTTCCAGGCCAGTAATACACAGTATGCTTCTCTCCTCTCAGAGCTCCTTTACTTGGTGACTTGGTGTCTCAAGGACAATCCTCCTCCCAGAGGAGGGGGAGAGGGAAGGATATCCTAAACACAACCCCACGGAGAGGCACCAGGCACTACCTGCACACTCCCCACAGAGTTCGCTCTGGGTCAGGGCCTCAGATGTCCCCAAACAGCTGCTGGCTTGTGGCAAACTGACACCACAGATGAGCAGGATCAAAGAGTTTTCAACAGAGTTTCTACAATCCTTTGCGGGGGGGAAAAAAAAAAATCTGTAGCAGCTGGAAACAAGAAGTGTGGACTCTTCCAGGAACTGCCAACACAAGTTGACTGTCAGAGCTGGTGGAAGCAAAAGCCTCCAGAAGCCACCCCTCACCTGCAGCAGCAGGCTGCCAGAAGTTCCTCCAAGAAAGATGATCTCTGCAGAAGAAACATATGGAAGAAATTCCCTGAAGAAGAAGCCTGGAAACTGCTGTGACAACTGTTATATCTCTACTATCTGATTCCCTAGTTGCACTTAAGAGCAGGCACAGTGAGAACTAGTTGTTAGCGCATGGGTGTTGTGAATTAATTTAAAGATGAGGAGTTTTCTCAGAGCCAGCCCACAGCCAAGTCTTGTGTGTTGGAAAGGGAAGATTTTCTTAAGGTTTCTGTGAGTTTCTCACAACCCAGAGAGCTGTTCAGGGAAAGCTGGCAACTAGAATAGAGATTGGAAACAAAAGATACAGACAAAGTCGTGGGCAGTTTCTGTGCCTGTCACAACCAAACCACAGAATGCCTGAGAACTTTTGCATGAATTACAAGACCCTGTACCAGTCTCACTACTAGAAAGCTCCAAAAGTCCTTTGGAAAGGTTATGGCAGTGTCCAGGCAGGCAGTCCTGTTAGATTTTCATTTGCCTCACTAGCTCAGGCATCTGTTAAACATACCGGTAGTGAAAATACATAGAAATAAACTGCATGTGAAAACAGCCGCTGGCTAGATTTGTATTAGTGAGTAATGCTGCACAAATGAAACAGTTGTGAGGAACAAAACAACTCTGCAGACAATGAGACATCAAAATTTTCTGTGCTTCAAGAACTTTTACTTCAGTTCCATTCTGGTTTTGTGAACTGCAGGCTATTGGCAGCTAGAGCGCGCTAGGTATATTCCCTGAGTGCATCTGCTCCCATGATTTCAACTGAAAAAGACCCATTTCATGCTTTCATACCCTGGGAGACTGTTCCATGACATGAACTTTTGGCAGTAGAGAGGAGATTTTTTTCAAAAAATTCAAGCCCAAGTGCTCAGACAGTTATGCTCAAATTTTTAAGAAATACAGAAGATTGTGTTGCTCTCAACCGTCCTAACTCTACAACCTTTTAATTGTTTGGACTCCTTGGATGGTAATAGTGGCCTCTTACAGATATTATATAATTTTTAAAGAAATTCTTTGTCCTTCCCAAGCTGGCTTCGGACACTGAGTGTAATGCTGTTATGGTTTGTCACCTCAACTCTGTCTGTGGGCTGAAGCAGTCTGGCTATCTGTGTGACCTTGGAGCAAAAACCCAGACATCCATGTAACAGAGTGCTGAACGTGGCATACATAATGTGTTCTGGCTAACACTGAGCTGGCCATCAATCATTCATTGAAATTGTCCCAAAAATTAATGCTAGGAAACCTTTGCACCCTAAGCATGTCGTGCCAGTGACAAAGATCTTCCAGGGTTCGGTGTCATCACAACTCTTAGCATTTGTAAAGTTTTGAAACTAAAAAGTGGTTTGCAACACAGTTCCTTGCACGTTTCGAGCCACTGAACACATCAGTGACCATATCAGAGAGATGGGGTTGGATGAAAACCGGGACGTCTGCTTTGGAATCCAGAAAAGACAGGAGAAATGCAAGATATAATAGTGTTTGAACTTAAATGCTGGTGAGCTTTCTTCTCTGAATATTAGACTTTCCACTCAATCTTCTTTTTATAAAGAACAAGCACTTAACAGTTGTATTCAACCAGTAAGAACTCTCTGCCTGAGAGTTCACAAGAAATTATCAAATTATGCATTGTTTATATACAACTCTAGATATCTCTTAGGAAAAACTAATCAAACCAAGAAAATACATGAAATAATTAAAATGGATAGGGTTTGTAATATGCTGCATTTTCCTATAGCTATAAACAACCTTTCAAATTTACTGCAGGCTATGGGTTACCTAACTATATATTTGTTAGCTGAAAGCATTTTTAAACCACAGAACAGTTCCATTTTGAAATTCTGACTATTTTAACTCTTCAGAAGAAGCAGTGAACAAATACTTTATATCAGACTTTCACCACCACACAGGTTCCTGTCAAATCTCTTTTAAGGATTTGGATTATGCTGCATGGACTTCTCTTTCCTTTGTCAACTGAATTTATTGAGATGGTAAACAGGTACTCCATGTTGTTAAAACGCTCCTGCTATGGAAATAACTTGTCTTTTCAATCCTTGAACAGTACTCAGATACTATAATGACACATGAAATATAAATATTGCATACACAAATGACAGATGCCAGAGCTTGGTATGTCTTTTCTATGAAAGACCTGTTATAGCATTCCTTTCTAGTTAAAATATCATTATAGCCACTGGCCTTGTCAAATCAGTTTTTTAAAAGCACTACCAGAAGGATCTTGAATTATTGGAATAACGTCATTCAAACATTGTAGATATTCTAAGTCTTTTTTTTCATCTGCCCCACAGAAAACTTCAACTGTAACAACTACCAGCTAATAAAACATTATCGCATTTCAGAGAATCTTTTCAGGAAAATATTTTCAGACTCTTGTACACTCTAGCAGTTTGTAGTTTAGATGATATGATGGAGAATGACAAATGCAGAGACCAGACAGTAAAAAAACTCACTGTTGCTTGTGGACACAAAAGAACAGAAGAGTCTAGAGGATAACTGAACAGCCTTTTAAATATTAACACCAACGAAGAAGTTTCAACTATTTCCTGGCATTTTTCCAGCTGTTTAGGTTTTTTTTTTTCTGTTGTTTCAAATCTCACATTTTGTTTTTATTTTCCCCTTGACACTTCATGGTGATATTGCCTCTTTGAAAACTGCAGACAAAGCAAGACAGATGTCTTGAATGTGTAAATACCAATGGAATAGTTTATCAAGAGGCTGTGGGCAGGTGTAGATCTCAGGACTTTCTGCCTCCTCTGTTGCGGGAGATCTGTTAATAATGTGCATAACAAGTAGAGAAAATCAGATACAAAGTACTGCAGCTATCCGGACACATTTGAGCAAAACACTGGGAGAGAAAGTCAAAACAGTACTTGTGAATCAGCAGGTCTGCTTTTCACCAGGAGCTAACAGATGATTTTCCAAAGAGCGCAATATCCCTCTGTGCTGCCCTAAAATAAAAAAATAAAGTATTATAAATGTATTATAAACAGTATAGAAGGACATCTGTTTCTGTATTTCTTTTTATCAGATATTAAGCCTAGTTCTCCCTGTCCCTCTTTTTAATTTCATTAGCAGGAGACTGGATTTCCTTTCTTTTGTTTGTTTCCTTTTCTTTCTTTGGACAGAAAATGCTAGAACTTATGAATAAATTTGTTGTGTTGTTGTTCTAAACCTTAATTACATTCAAAAGATTTTCTATGCTTTTTTTTTGTATACATGGTAAATTTGAGCATATTGCTTATAATTTAATCAAACGTAATCAAATATGTGGTTACTATCTGTAAAGTAATGAATGAGGAAGAATATGTTACTATGTTTTTAATCATTGTGGAATCCAGATGATAACATTTACTAAAAGAGCCTAGCTTAAGGGTTCTCTAATAACATCTGAACTCTACTATCAATTTATACTATGAATTTAACTTGGCTTGCTGTGACTCATACAGGTAAGAAGAAATTAGTTTCTTTTGGAGAAATTTGGAACTCCAAAAATAAAAGTTTTAAAACATTTTCTTTCCTGAACCATAGACTTCAAATAAAATTTGATAGCAGTGGAACAGCAAGTTACTTTGTGCTAATATGCATGAATTGATTTTATCTCATTAAGATGGAGAATTGTTATTTTGTACTATTGATTTTTAGGTTCTCTTTCATAACTTTTATTGGCCTGACACTGTCTTATTCTTAACCATATTTAGTTTCCAAAAAAGCCTCTATTCTGCGCTCTGGTACAAGCCAACTTGCCCTCTAATCATCAGTCCTCTTGTGCTACTGATAGTGAGATGGAAAATCCAGAATTTAAAAGAAGAAAGGTTAAATCTGATCCATATACACAACTCAGAAAAATTGTCATGTTTTTCAGAGCTCAGATGATGTCTGGGATATTTTTTCTTCCTGAACTAATTTTCTTGCCATCCCTTATCATGTCCTCCCATTCACGACTGTAAAATATCCCTGAGAACACTAATAAGGTTACTGATAGTTGTTACCATTATCAACATTGTCATTATCAAGTGCTCCACAGATTTTAAGTTTCTTTTAGTTTAAATGAGGGAAACAGGTAAGATAAGAGTCATGGTGTCAGTCATTCAACTGCAATCTCCATCACATATTTGATAAGTATTATGCTTCCCAATGTTATTCAACTCTGGAGTTAGAATTGTGACAGACAGTATAAAAGACCAAAACTATTCCCTAAAAAGCAGGCAATTATATTTATCCCTGATGTCAAGAGAGGATCCGGAGACACAGTGTGGAAGAAACATGAGTCAAGGTGTGAGCCACAAAACTACTGTTCTGGTTTAAATACAGTCTTGACTTGAAAGCAGCCAGTAAAGCATTCTTGAATTATCTATGTATGAATCAGTAATAAAAAAGGAATAGAGTAATTTAGGATAGTCAGTCACTTTAGCTATTTTTCTTGATGCAATTATCTTCTCTGAAAAAAAGATCTTTTACCTGTGTAGTACACAATACACCAGGTGAACAGCGGGGTGAGGACACTGGCCTTGCGTAAAGGGAGAAAACTGGAAACAAGGGGATCAGAAGAATGGGAATGGGGGAGAAGGCTGAGAAACAGGAAGGTAATGATGTATGATGTGATATATGGAAAGAAAAAAGGATAAAAATGTGCTCTTAAAGACTAAGGAGGATGTGGCAAAGCACAGTAAGACAATGGAGTCATGCTCCAGTGTTTTTGAACTCAGGTCCACTGAGGCCAGGAAATCCTCCAAGACGAAGAAGGCTTTCCCGCTCTGCCCTCAAGCAATTCATTGCCTTCTCTATGCTGCTGAAAGATTGACAGGATGGATAACAGTATTGTTCATTTTTCAAGTATGCATTAATGCCATTGACTTAACTTGCCTATTTTGAAGAGCTATTAGAGCTCCTTTGTGCCGTATCCATAGGTTGTATTGTGGGTTGTCACTACAGCACAGGCACATCCTGCACAGCACTCTGCCTCCCTCACCACGCTGCTAATCTGGCTGTCAACTTTATTGTAAAACATCAACTGGAAAGATGTGTGGCGTATTTTTGTCTTCGCAAACAGACCGCATTATGTTAGGCTGCAAAATAATTACATGACATTCTCTGCTTTCCAAATTCAGGATTATCTGGCCTGTGCCTATGGCACTAATGCTACATCTGCTGGTGATATGCATGACAGCAAGAGCAGGGGCTGATTTGCAGTCTCAGGAGCTATCAAAACTAGCAGCACTGGAAACACAATAATTATATTAATTGGGCAATGCCTCTACAGCACAAGCTTTAGCTTTCCCTTAGCATTTAATAACTTCTCTCATATATTGCTTATGTCAAATGTGAAGAGAAGTCAGAAAGAACTCCTTAGTGTTTTGGCTTCACAGTAGGCACACTAAAAATCAATTTGAGCTGGTCAAAAGCTTTTTGAGTATTTTCTTGTCAGAAAACATATTTCCACCAAAGTAAAAATATTCTGCAAGAATTTACTGATTCTGACAAATGTAATTCATAAAAAATAAAAACTATGAAGCATTAAGATTTTTGCTTTAATACAGTTTTATTTCAAGAGCATACCCTTTATGAAAATTAAAAATTAGACTAATAACAATATCAGATCTATTGAAAAGAAATATTTGGATTGAACTAGCATTATCTTTTCAAAGAATCATAATTAAACAAGTTCAGAAGTCACAGAATTTTCCTTTCCACTGACTTTCTGGCATTTTCCTGCAAACACAAGGTAAAAAAAACCAAAAAAACCCCAAACAAAACAAAAAAAAACCCAAAAACAAACAAACAAACAAACAAACAAAAACAAACAAAAAAACCCCCTCACTCTACTACAGGCATGTAAAGGACTTTTGCAACACTTTTCTCCAGAAAAGCAAAGAAGTTTACAAGCTGATGTTTCTACTAAGCACTTCCTAGAACTCAGAGGAGATCCTAAAGTGATATAAATCAGACAAGTCCACTGTGACCACAGCAGGCAGAGTTTGATGCAATCCATCATCATGAATGTTCAGGCTTTTCAGGTGCACCTGGTGGTGGACACTCACAGCATGTTTTATAAAGGTAGCATTTAAAGAACTTACCACTGCAGCTCAGTTTGCTGTTCTGCTCTGTGGTGGGAATTTCGGGGAAGCCTCTTAATCACCCTCTGTCTAGTATTCTTCTGTAAAACTGAAATTATATTTTCCAGCGCTCATTCATTCTAGATTTAGACCTTACTCTTGAAACATACCAATGCTGGTAGACCAGGCAGAGCAAATTGGAAGAGGAAGCAAGAACATGTACTAAGTGGTTAAGAGTGGAAAATATCACCTAGACTATAAATAAGAGTAAAGAACTAATTTCTTCTTTTAGAATTGGGTACTGAACTTGTACACTGGGATTGCATTTCTCAAGTAGTTAACTGGTAAACTCTTCATAATTTAGAATTCTTAACGAAATACATAATTCATTATCTCTTCCATTACTTGGACTTTTTGGACACTAGAAAACTTCATATCTCCACATCTCTTCAGTAAGTTAGTTTTCTAGCATTTTTTTTTTTTAAGTCTGCAAATTAAAACAGTGATGGTACAGATGCTATGTTGCAAAGCCTCCTCCACACAGACTTTTTTTTTTTTTTTTTTTAAACTGATTTTCATGTACCCATGAGAGCTAGTCCATGAACACTTGAAGACTGCAGAGGGAAATCTTTTGCAGAAGAATGAATTAGATTTTTAAGAATGAATTAGATTTTGACTAAAACCTGTAAGGGAAGACACCTTTACATATTCAATTGCTAACATATTGCTCTATACTGAAGGATGTCTTTATACAGAGCAAGGTTGGCAAACCCTTCAATGGCACACCAGAGAAGTGTTAGAAAGACAGGTACTGATTTGCAATCAGCCTGTAGACAAGATGTCTGAACAATATTGATTATTTCTGTTATTTACTAATTATTAGGTTTGTCATTACAAGATGTTGTTTGAATTTCACCTAGTCTGCCCTTGTCAGAGAGGCAAAGGACACTTACTTTCTCCCAGAAATTATCAAATTAGATTCTTAGCTAATTAATTGACTCTCACTTGCTATGGGAAGCTATATAGACTAGAATTTGATACTCTCTGTTAGCTGTGTTTCTGATTGAATACAACTTGTGATTCACACCTATGCAGGAGCGAAAAAAAAAAAGAAAAAAAGCACTAAGTATAGGTTAGAATATAACACTGTTTGTTGACAAGAGACAAATGCACGCCATTTGTTGGTATTCTCTACATGTGGTCTAAAACTCTCAGCAGCAGAGCATCTACAATTCTGACATTCGTTAACACAAATTACCATGTGGTGCACCAGAGGAGCCTGTAGCAGCACGCCACATGATAATTGCCTGGAATATAGTGCTGTGGATTCTGGAGGGCCTCCCAAGAGTCTGCCAACTGTGCAGCAGAGGGCCAGCAGCTCGTGTGCAAGAGCTGCACACGTGGCCTGTCAGTCAGCAGGACTCCTGAAACAGCCAGGAGCACGGTGACAGCCTCTGATAAACCACCGCACACACTGCGGACACCTTCCTTCCTCCTCAGGGCTACAGCAGCTGCTCAGCAGCTCCTGAGTTACATGGCCAAAGAGATGTAATTGGCCTATGAAGACACACCTGGGAGTCCAACATGTTTCTTTTGTAGCATTTCTTAAGGAAAGAAAAAAAGTGATTTTTTAGTAAGAATTTTTAAAGTTGGGGGGGAGAGGGGGAAGTCAAAGTAGGATTAAACAATATTGTTTGAAATAATATTTTATCTATGTGGTAACCTTCAAGGTAAAAAATTCCCATGGCCTGAATCTGTTTCCCCATTGGCATATCTATACAAATCAAATTAATGCTATCTTAAATTTTCTTAATAGCTCCATGGGCCTTAATTTGCTTAGATTGTCTTTACCCCTGATTTTCTAGCTACCTTTCCTAGCTACAACACAACCTAGTGCTACCACAAGCATGATGAACTTGGTGGAGAGCAAACACTGTACTAGATTTTAATAATATATCATCCATTCCAGGTATTAAATAGATAACAACCTATTAATAACAATTCAGGAGAAATAAAGAAACAAGACTAGAACAAGTGTATAAACTATACTGTATATATGCATTGCAGTANTTTGTGTGTGTATGTGTTCTTTTCTTCTCCTGTCAAAGGAATTTTTCCCCATGTTAAGGAACAATTGCTGGGTACTTAAGAGAAACAAAGGACGTAGCCAGCCACAAGGGAGGGGTCCAATTGTCCTTTCTTTTGGTCTTGGTGGCGTTTTCTCAGGTGGGGGAGCAGAGACATCTCGAGATTTAGAACTGGAAAAAAGAGGTGGGGTAGGGTGCTTGGGACTCATTTGCTCTCCTGGCGTTTGGAGGAAGCGGAGACTGCTGCAGCCGGAGTGGGGAGAACTCATCTCACTGCGAGGCCGTGTTTTCTGCTGTTTTTG
>VYZQ01033655.1:12350-27312 GCA_013400655.1 Mystacornis crossleyi | reverse complement strand
AAAAAAAAAAAAAAAAAAGAAAAACAAATAGAAGAGAGGGGAAAAAAAGAAAAGGAAAGGAAGCTTATCTTAATAAATGACCAAGCAGGACCGTTTTACCAGTAGGTGAAATCCATACCATAGAGCTTTTGGGTTGGTTTGGGAGTTATTTTAAGTATTTTATTTATTTTATTGATTTTGCCTTTCTTTGTACTGCATCTGACTGCAGAGATCAGGAAGAGGAATCCAAGAGCTTGAAAAAAGACCTTCTTATCTCTTGTCCTCAGAGAAACTCTGCCTAGATACAGATACACCTTGCAGATTATTTATGGGGGTGAAAGTAGCAGGGAACTTACCAAGCATTACTTAGAAAAAGATTATTTTTTCACAAAAAAAATTTTTAATAAAAACCATGCTCTTTTTGGATCATGGTACCTTGATTTTTAATTCTGCTAACCAAAAGACTACCACAAGAATTTAATACATAAGCTAGTACAAAAAGAAGAAATCAGTCAATGAATAACAATACATGAAATGTCATTTATACATCTTTTTCTTTATGATGTAAATAATTGATGTACATTACAGACACCTGAAAAAATAGCGTGCTTGCCAGTCATGGGACATTTTTTCTTTTTTTAAATCAAATCAGAGTAAAATGGGAAATTCTCAGAAATCTGTGCAAGCTAATAATGTCTACAATTTTTATTCTTTTTTCCACTGAGCAATGTAAAGCAGTGTCCCTGGCAGTTATTAACTGAGGAAGTGATCTCATTCCTACGCCACTAAGAGTATTTAAATTTAAATTTAAGTTTGAAAGATCCACTTTAGTCTCCCTATTTAGAAAGGGGCAGTCAGCCAACCTGGCTGCAGACCAAGAAATCAGCGTTTCTCTGTACAGACAGCTCCAGAAAGGACCATTTCAGATTTCAGCAAAGAGTTTTCAGAAACCAAGCAGTGAAATAAAGGACACTGAGAAGACAACATGCTTCTGATATGATGCCCATATCAAGATTGCTCAGTGACACAGTGGTCTCCCAAGTGGAAGAGTACTGGCTGAGACAAAACCTGAACAGACTGAAAAAATAAACAGGAGGAAGGTGGTTTGGCAGTGTAAAAACCTGGATGACAAAAGATCAGCTTGGTAACATAGCCCATTTTTTTTGATTTACTGGGTTCTAAATATTCCAGTGGAAAGCAAAGCTGGCTGGAGATATTTATATTCAATTGATATGACCAGGGATAACATGGCTTTTGACTTTTAAAAGTCGAAGTTTTGGTTTTGCCTTACAATTTCTGTGCTGTCTTCCTTAACAAGAAAATAAGTACCTGTATGTATATTTTGTATAACATTATTTGATAGCTCAGATGGCATGTAAACTACTTTAAACGTATTGTGTGGGGTACAGTCACCAGCTGCCAGGAAATAAGAACAATAAAAGTCCATCTCCCTTAAAAAAAAAAAAAAAAAAAATCATTTTTTTTTTTTTTTGCTGAACATACTAAATCTCCCAGCCCAGCCGGTGCTTTGTGAAATATTGCCTTATCTGTGCAGGGCACAGCTGAGAATCCTGCCCAACTGTAGCAACAGGTTCAGATGAAGGTTTCAGGCTTTGAATTGCGGAAGCTGCTCTCACTCAAACAAAGTGGGCAGCTACTCTTAGAGGAAGAGCCTGATAAGCAGATAATAAGCCCATTCTTTCTTTTTTCTTCTTCTTTTTTTTCCTTTTTCCTTTTTTCCTCTCTGAGCCCAGCAGCAAGAAGCCAAGGGTCTCAGTGACTCATGTCGCACACACAGCTGTTAAAAAGAGGCTGTAGCTTTGCTACTTTCACAGCAGCGTTAGATGAATAACATCTTACTTTGAAATAGTCAATATTTATGGCTGGTTTTCTTTTCAATAAGTCACACTTGAAGTCAAAGTTATTGGTTAATTCATCTCCTTTTTTAATTCATGTGCATAATTTAAAAAAAAAAAAAACAACAACAAAACAACAGCAAAGCCCAAAACACACACAAACCAACTAACAAACAAACAAGAAAAAAAAAAAAAAACACAAAAAAAAATCAAACCCACAAAAACTCCGATCAACCAAAAACCCACATCCTACAAAAAACCCACAACACAAGATGCTTCAACCATGAGTCCAAGAGAGTTTAAAAAGTCCAAAAGGCCAGACTGTGCTGCTTAGCAGCTCTGCTCTGCTTGTGGCCTTAGCATCACATCTGGATCCTGTGCTGAGTCTGGACCTGATGCACCAGGACAGACAGCAATGTAGTTGATCTGAAGTTAGTATTTGGGCTTTCACTTCTGCTTGAACCAGTATTTAATCAAGTTTGTTGTTTCATGTGCACCCTCAGCGCTGGAGGGAGATTTACTCTAGCAGGGTTTTGGAGAGCGATAAATTTGTTGCAGAGAGTTTGCAGATAAGACAAAAGAGCTGTTCTGTAGCTGTGATAAGGGAGGCTGCTTTGCACAAGCAGAGGCCATATGAAGTCCATTAAGGACTGGCTAACTGCACAAAAAACCACGGCAATATCCTTTCCTGCGACTCCTCGCAGTATAAGAGCTTTCCACAGTGCTTCAAAGGGACCTCAGCAATAACATCATCGGGGCTCACGATCAGGCACTCAAACCCGTGCAGGGCGGTGGCAAGAGCGAAATGTGTTCTCTCTTTGTTAAACCTTCCCTGCGCCTTATCTTATTTTCCCTCTCGCAGTGTTTACTCAGCGTTCATCATCAGCGAGGCTGGCTCGCAGCACGCGAATGAATGAAGACGTCTTTGAAGTCGCTGTACTGAGCAAAATAGTTGGAACTTTTCTCTGGTAAGTTCACATGAATAGAGCCATTTGCTATTAACGCGTCTTGTACTGATGCAGCTATTATGCCCGGGGAGAACTGAGAGTCCTTTTCGGATGCATGCTTGCAGCTCCCATTAGGGCAAACGATTCTGCAGACGAGTATTTGGGGCGAAGATGCGCATAAATTGTAATTGCCATGCATTTGCATGCGCGTTTAATCCAGAGAGAGCGCAGCATGCTTCACAAACTCCACCAGCACAATTACACGTGCTATAAGTGTTAGAATCGCTTCGTCAGCAGCTGCTGCGCAGCCACCTCGAGGTGAGACCCAACATCTGCGCAGCACCACAGAACCTGGCAACAGCCGGGAAAACCTGCACTGCCTTATCTGGCTGAAAACACCGCGAGAATTCTAGGTGAGCTACCTGTAAATTACTCGAATTAAAAGCTGGATGGAGCTCTCGAGGCAACACTCCTGCTGCTGCAGGGAAAGTGGCGTTTTTAACGATAGCGATTTGCCTGGGCCTCTGTTTTCCGTCTCTGTGGAAGGACGGCACCTCCAGCTGCAGGGTGATGGCAAACAGGGCTGGGTCTCGGCTGAGCCAGACCGGAGTGCCACTTACAGCACAGGCATCTGCGGGGCTTCGTGCTGCCCTGGCCTGGATCCCGAGCCCCGAACCTGCCCGGAACAGCAGGTGGAACCCCTAATTTCATGGAGAAAAGCACACAGATTTTTAAAAGTGGGAGGAAGAAGCCCTGTTGATTTCTTCTGTTTTTCTTTTGTAGTGTTGTTTTACTCAGAGCTTGGATTAAAACGCGAGAGACGCAGATTCCTCTTTGTGGCTTAGGTGTTTATCCTTTCTTATCTATGGTACAGCTACACAAGTTCTGCTTCAAAGTTAACAAGGTGGAAAGGGGCCCCAAAGTTCTTCTTCCAAGAAGACCAAGCCATCCAATTATATAATGCCAACAAATTTATTTTTACTTATAACCCAGTAACTGAATAACCTGGTCTCTGCATTGTGGACTTTTCTGTCCAGACACAAACTTGCTCAAACTCATGAAGAAGGAGGAGGAAAGGAGAAGTACTAACCACCACCCTAATCCCTCCATCTTGTTACCTGAGTATTTATTACTATATCCCAAAACCTATAATTCTATATCCTCACCCAATGATATAACACACTCCTACTAATCACACGCCAACAATCTCGGTGTTATCGCATAGATCTGGAAGCCTTTTCCAGGGCCTCAGGTCAAATGCAGTGTGCTTCTGAGGACCAGTGCTTGTCAACTCTGAGAGATTAAAATTCTCAGAATCCAGTGTTCCAACATAACCCCAAGGTAATGCCAGCGTGATGTAAGAGATTGAAAGCCTGACGATGATTTTGTCATCACTAGGAGATGCACTACCTTGCATGAGAAATAATAAATGGGCAAGTGGTAGCACCCCACTGGCAGGGCTCTCATTGTCTTGGCTGTAGGGGTGGAGAAATGTCTCTCCTGGCTGTGGATGTCTCTCCATGGTTCAAAAGTACCCTGTGAAGCAAATGTGAGGAGCATTCCACAGCTGGAGTAGACACTATGACGGAACCAGACCAAGAATTCTTGCTTCCTGAATCATGGAAATGTAATCACTCTTTGCTCAGGCCCTGAGACTCTGGAAAATTTTGGCATGTTTCCCATCAGCACAATCTCCTTGAAGAAAAAGTAGGGAAGAGTGGGTTTTCATGCCATCTGTTGTTCTTCCTGCATGCCGCAAGCCTGATCCCGTGTCACCCCCAGCCCAGACCTCACATCATCCTCACACACTGCTGTGGGCTCTTCCCCCTTCCCGCTGCAGGAGAACAGTCTTTGGTGGTGGGGCCCACAGCAAGTGGCAGCTGGTGTTTGGGTCGTGCAGCCCCACACGGTTTCTCTGGGCAGCTGTAAATGCCACTCCTGGATCTTCTGGCTGGGGAGGCAGCCAGAGGGGACAGTGAGCAGGACACTGGGGAAGACACTGTGAGCATCATGTTTGACAGCCCTGCTTCCACCACAGACCCCTCTCCTGCCCTGACAGGGGTTGCCTCCTGTTCAGAATCCCAGAGAAAAAAACGTTTTGCAAAGGAAAGGATCCTTCCTTTCCCTTGAAGCGTGACCCTCCCTTCCATTCTGAGGAGCGGGAGAATGCCTGAAGCAGGGATGGGCACCCACGGGAGGGCCTCAGGGTTGGGCTGGGGGCAGCTGGAGCAGCCCAGGGAGGGTTTGTGTCACTGCTTTGGGCCCAAGAGTCACGTCAGCACAAACAAAAGTGGGAAAGAGCTGGCCAGCAGGTGTTGTCAAGCTCCCTTCTTCCGACGGCTCCAGATGGGGACCACATGGAGCCCAAAGTAAAAGTGCAGCAAATGAACCTAATCCTCTAATTCTCTGCCTGCAGTGAAATGGGCTCTCACTGCTGCTCTCCTAATGAAAAAACGAGTGAGCAGTCATCTGTCTAGGTCGTTCTTATTGCTTCTTATTGGCATAACTGAGTTTTACCATGACTGGTTAAAGTAGCAGAGAGAAACAAATTATAGTCTATTTTCTGAGCCTGTTTTGAATCAGAAATAAGAAACATATTTTTCGTTTGGGAGGACAGCAACACGCAGCTTTATTTTTTATTCCTCTTTTATTTTGTACAATTTGGTTTTATAAGAAGCAATTTCCCCCACGTTTCTAATTACCCATCATAGCCCTTTGATCTCTCTCTAACCTTGCTATTAATTACTTCTCCAAATACAGCAGTAGCGGCAGCTTTTCATAAGACTTTTATTCTTCTTAGGACCTGATACAACTGCCATCAAAGTGAGTAAAAGCCTTTCAATCCACTTTAGACAAACGGCCTTGTATCAGGCCCTTTGTGAAAATGCATAAATCCACCATTAAAAGGAGGGCAGTCACTCCTCCATCCTTCTCCTTTTGCTGGTTTCAGTGGAAGTGAATCAGTACAAACACAGAAATCCTAAATACTGATAGAAAATAGTAGTGTTCCCAACTCCAAACAAGGTACTGCCCATTTGTCATGCTAAACATCATGTACAGGGTTGCTTTACTCACCAGAGTGACTGACAAACTCTTTGGTTTTTTTAATGGCATGTCCTGGAAAATAATGAAAGGCCGGATTTCCACATGCTGTTGTTCGTTGCTGTCTAGACTGTACTGTGAAATGTACATGACAGTTCTTTGGAGGTGAGACCTTTTTATTTGCTGACCATACAGCTGGAAATCATGTTCTGAATGTCCTGGACATTCAGGGACAAGTGCAGAATTAATGGCTATAATGTATTTTTAAGTGTCTGATGAAATTACAGCTCAATCCTACTCCACTCAAATTGTAGCTGCCACTATAACAACATATTTGATGCAAGGAGGGTTGAGACCAGACTTCCATCAGCGTTCTTTCAGAAGGATTTCAATCTGTGTAGCTCAGTCTTTAATACAAATTACACACTCATGGGAAAATTTTTACTCTGGGAGGTGTGGAGATAATGATCTCTTACTCACTCACTGAACTCTTAAAATTCCAGTTAATCACAGTGTTGTGAAGGGCCCGTCTCCATCTCCTCCATGGCTTTCCCCCAGGCTCTGAGGCTGCTGACACTGCACTCAATCCAGCTCAGATCAGCCCCAGTCCCAGAGCCTCTCATCACTGAACCATGGAATCAGGGAATTGTTAAGGTTGGAAAAGAGCTCTGAGATCACCCTGCAACCACCAACCTGGCACCACAGTCATCTTCTCCACTAAACCATGTCCTCAAATGCCACAGCCACATGTGTTCTGAACAGCTCCAGGACAGTGACTCCAATGCCTGAACACTCTTTCAGTGTAATTTTTCCTCTTTATGTCCAACCTAAACCTTCCCAGCACCATTTCCTCTTGTCGCTTCAATTATTTGGGAGCAGAGCCCGATCCCCCGGCTGTCTCCTCCTGTCAGGGACTTGTGCAGGGCCACCAGGGCCCCCCGGAACCTCTTTTGCTCCAGCCTGAGCCCCTTTCCCAGCTCCCTCAGCCGCTCCTAGGGCTCCAGCCCCTTCCCAGCTCTGTTCCCTGCCCTGGACACGCTCCAGCCCCTCAGTGTTCTCTCCTGAGGGACCCAGAACTGGACACAGCATTCGAGGTGCAGAGGGCAGAGACTCTAGTCCCAGTCAGTGTGGGGACATCCCCAACCTCACTCTGGTTTATCCAGGTCTTTCCCAGGCTGGACATCCCAAAACAGAGCATTCATCCCTTTGACCTCCTTGCATGGAGCAGGGCTTGGCATTTTTGCCTTTCGACCCTGGTGTGACTCCTGCTGTCCCATTCCCCCAGTCTGGACTGTTCTGGTGTAAGCCCGTTCTCGAGGGCATCCATTCTTTGCCCTGGCTTGGTGGCACCTCCAGACTTGGTGGAGAACACTCCATCACTTCCCACAGGTTGCTGACAACAATTCTTCATCTGGAGCTTAAACATCACCTAGATCCACGTTCACAGTCCTGGGAGGATAATACCATCTGCAGGGCAGACTCCCAGAGGAGATTTCATTTCCTATCCCAGGGGGAAATTAACATTTAGTTTTTGGAGGCAAATAGCAATCTCTCCTCAGCTGATCTCAGCCAAGGCAGTTCCTCTACTGCTGCTTTGCCTCAGGTCTCATCTCTATCACCCCCACGGGCTTCCCAGCAGTGCTCATCAGTTGGCTCTCAGTGTCTTCCACAGGGGAAGCTGCACTTCCCAGAAAATCACAAAATGGTGTGGGTTGGAATAATCCTAAAGCTGCTCCAGTGCCACCCCCTGCCATGGGCAGGGACACTAACCACTGCCCCAGGCTGCTCCAAGCCCTGTCCAACCTGGCCGGGGACATTTCCAGGGATCCAGGGGCAACTGCTCTGGGCTCCCCTTGTCTTTTTCCATTATCTTTTGCTCCCATGAAGCTTTTGCATCATTTCTGCTTCTCTCTTTCATCTTCTTACTAACACCTTTGATTTCCTTCCGCTTCTTTAACTTCCTTTCCTCAACTTCTGCTGTTATCCTTCTTTTCTGCATGCCTCATCTTTTCTGTCTCATCTTTTCCATCCCATCTTTTCCTGCCATTTTCTACCTCCCCCTCTTTTCCACGATTCCTGCCCCTCTTAATAGTACTTCTTGCTTTCCTTCAGAAGAGCTTTCCTTTTGCTACCGCTTCAGAGCTGTAGTCTTGGAAGATACTTTGATTTTTATCAAGCCAGAGCATTCCCAAAGGTTATGACCTCTTCTTATCAGTGCAGCCATCAAACACAGGCAAACAGCCAAGCCAAGGCTGCATTTTCTGAGAATACAGACTCCCAAAGGCACTGTCAGAAGAAAATATTCCCTCAGGAATCCTCATCTGTCTTTGTTTCAAAGCACTTCGATTTCAAGTTCAAAACCAAGTAGCAGGCAGGACGAAGCTGAACTTTTATGAGTCCTCTGTTATGGGTTTTCAGAGTCTTTACTTTAGGACCACGGTCTCCCTGCTACAGGACTGGTTCTCCTAAATTATTCAGTTATTTCTGAAAGGCATGCCCTTGAATAACCCTACTCTCTGTAGGGCTAGGAAAGAGAGGGGTATTATAAAAAATTCAATGATATCACAACTGTGGGCTGGAGCTCTGTATGGCTGAGTCCATAACAGGACATCTTTATAACCTAATAATTGCATTTGTGGGCATTTAAATGGCTTCAGAATGGATATAAAAATAAGGTATTTTCACTACACTTTTTGTAAAACTAATGCAACAAAACAGAGTCACAGAATAGGGGTGGAAGGGACCCACAGAGATCATCGAGTCCACTTCTTGGCCCTGTACAGGACAATGCCAAAAAAAAAAAAAAAGCCACAAACTTCTTTTATTATAATTTAAAGGCAATTTAAAACCATAACTTAATCAAAATTCTGAAAAAACCTTGATTCAGAAGAGTACTGTTTGTATTCTAGAAGGATAAGTTTAACAGAATTTACATGGCAAATTGGAGCTGGTCTTATAAAAATAATACTTCTAAGACTTACACTTCAAAGAGAAATTTTTTCAAAGGACAAGTGCAAAACAAACATGTGGGATACAAGCCTTGTAATGACTGACAAAAAAAATTTCTACCAGTAAAAGAAAAGAGTGAAATTTTAAAATGTAACACACAGGGAATAAAAATATTGCATAATGTTTTGTTCTGTTTTGTTTTTTTTAAATCATTTCAGGTGATAGAAAAATTATGCAAATTGTAACTTTCATCTTGGAGTCATATCAGATTTATTCTGGCCGGGTTGGCATCTGTAGAAAACTCACCATCCACCAAGAGAGCCTCTGGGCTTCAAATGAACATGATCTGGAATCTGAACTATCCACCTTTCTCAATGTGCTTGGGGTTTGGGAAAATAAATGCATAGGCAAAGCCAAGTACAGGTTTTTGACTTTTAAAAATATAGACAGTTTTAGAACATATTTTTAGTGGTGGTGTCTGGTGAGATTTGTTTGTGGTTTTTTGTTTATGTTAGTGAGGTTATATTGTTTCACAGACATGTGAGCTTTTGGGTTCATATTGTACGTGCTGGATTTAGTACACTATATTCACTTTGGCTCAAAATCTACTTCCAGGAGCAGATCCAAATAAGTTCAACCACTTGGTGTTATTTTGCTGGGGTTTTGTGTGTTCTCTTCTGTGAAACTAGTTGCTAAATCTCACCATTTTTGTGGTTATCCTGGACTCTGATGAGTGCTCCAATACCTTCTGGTTTTGGCTCAAAGGAACATTCTCTATCCCTTAAAAAAAGGTGTTCATGGCATCAAAGGTTTCCTTCATATTCTCCAGTATTGTTTACCAGGACACAATTCACCCAAGAACATTCTTCCTCACAACTTTTGTAGCAGTGTCCTCCTCTCCAAGAGCTATCAGAAGTTGTTAACCAAACCTCTCTAGGCACTGGAGCACTAATACAATTTGGATGCACCCCAAGTCTGCCTCCACTGTCACAAAAACCAACCAGTTGTGATAAAGCCTTACAAAACTGCTTATTTATTTATTACCACTTAGATAAGTCAAAATCTTTCAGTCCACCCGCTATCTTTTTGCTTTTGCAATGCAGAATGATTTAATCTTTTTTTTTTTTCCTGATAATTCTAGGCATGGGTGTTGCAGAACTTAGAATTCAATTTCTTTCCCCTTCTTTCCTCCTCGAAAGCAATTTTTTAAAAAGGCTTTGTTGCCCTGAATATTTAGCAAGATTAGGTTTACTTTAACAGCACATGTTATGTCTGTTACACACATAAATGTTGTATTCAGTGACAGACAGTAAGAAATATCCCCTGATTTTCACTGATTCACAGTGATACAGATGAGAACGGTATCCAAACCAACACAGAAATACGGTGATGCATTCTAAGACATGCAGCAGGTTTGTAAAACCGCTGGATTTGTCATTTTACGGACATTTAAGCAGATAAGGAAGGTTTATGAGTGACTTCGAAAACTTCCCTTTTGGCAGGGGTTTGTGGAGTTAGTTTGGCTTAGATCTAAGGCAGAGGGGCTTTATGGCTGCTTTAAGCTCTGCCAAAGGGAGAGCCACGCTCAAAGCCCTTCCCTGATCCAGGACTGGGGAGGGCTGCAAGGAGTGTGTGGCTTTTATGGGACAAAAGGGACGGAGCTGGAAAGAGCAGGGGGATTTTGGGCACCCCAGCCTCTTGTCACATTTGAAAAAGCTGCTTGGCATAGTTTTGCCTGGCTGACAGGCCTGTGATTGGTTCCCAGCACTGCTTCTGTGGCACCAAAAGGCAGGAGTACATTTGGGTGTCTGTCTCCCCTCATAACTGGCGCAGTTGAGGTTTAGTTGCAGATTGTACTAGGAAAAAAAATGCATGGACTTTTAAAAACAAATCCACTAACAGGGATCCAGACTGTTGGCAGGAAAGTGCTTGTTGGAACACTGGATTCTGAGAATTTTAGTCTCTCAGAGTTGACAAGCACTGATCCTCAGAAGCACACTGCATTTGACCTGAGACCCCGGAAAAGGCTTCCAGATCTATGGGATAACACTCAGATTGTTGGTGTGTAATTAGTAGAAGTGTGTTAGATCACTGGTGAAGATGTAGGATTTTAGGTTTTGGGATATAGTAATATATACTCAGGTAACAAGATGGAGGAATTATGGTGGTGGTTAGTAGTTCTTCTTTCTTATTCTCAAGTTTGGGTTTGTTTGTGATTGGATGGAAAAGCCCGCAATGCGGAACTCAGGTTAATAGATTATTTGGTTACAAGTAAAAATAAATTTTTTGGCATTATATAATTGGATGGTTTGGGCTTGAAAAGGCCTGGGAAGAAGAACTCTGAGGCCATTTTCCACCTTGTTAACTTAGGAGCACAGTCTGTGTAGCTGTAAGACAGATAAGAAACAATAAACATCTGAGTTCGAAGAACAGCATCTCTCGCCTTTTAATCCAAGCTCTGAGTAAAAAGAACCAGATGAAAATAGAACAGAAAGAATCAACAGTGCTTTTAAAATCAATCTGGGAGGGACAATATTTTTATCCCTTCCAGAAGGCTTGAACAAAACCCTGCAGTGATACCCACCCATGAAAAAAATTCCAAAAGAGGCTGCGAAGTGACAGGCAGAGTTTCCCTCTCACCCCCTCTTGCATCTGGTGCAAGGCAGGAGGAAGAGTGGGGGATGTCCGTGAGATCAGCCCCTCCCTGCCTGATTTTTGGTGATGGATCTGGCTGTGACCTCATCCCACACACAAACCACATTTGCCCTCCAAACTCAGTGTCTCTGGAAGCTGGGCCAAGCGATAGCAGCTGCTGCACCCACCCGGAAGGAGCCTTGGGGATCAGCAAGGCTTTTACCTTTTGGTGTGCGAGGGGATTTCTGCAAAACATCCACACACACCCCGATCCATTTATTGTCCATTAGTGCTGGAGGGCAGCAGTTCTTGTACAACACAGAGGAGCACTGTATTCTCCTGATCATCTTTTCCATCTGGTTTTGACCCTACCTGGCAGTAAGGATGCATTTTCAAATTTGCTGGTGGACGTTTCCCCTTAGACCAGAATCACCTTTCTGTGGAAGCTTCCCTAAGCCCCAGCCAGAACCTCTCCATCAAGAACGTGCTGATTTCTCCAGGGCAACCTCAAGGGCCACAGCCTAGCTTCTCCCCCTCAGCAAATCTTTGTGAGAAACTGATGGTATTTTTACATCTGGGACTTCCAGATGGCACACACAGTTCAAAGAAACCTCTTTAGGGGATGGGGAGAATGGGTCTAGTTGATTTTCAGTACAGTTTCTTCTGAGAGAGCATTAGCACTCACCAAGAGGGTCCCACTGCCATCAGAGTCAGCTCTTCAGACAAATAATTCCTTAGTAAAGGAAAATCTGACTGTGAGGAAGTCAGGACCATGTGCTTTTTGATTTTGAGCTGATTTCAGTTCCAGGATTGCTCTGTGCATCACTGAGCCAGCAACATGAAGCCATTGGGCTGCATATGATGACTCCACTTTAGCAGAGCATATAATTAATTCCAAAATTAGAAGTTCGTGTGCAAAATTAATTAATTAATTTTAATAGTAGGTTCATGCGCAGAATAATAATAGCGCCTATTTCTCACTGAGATCTGTAACGCTGCTGCAAAAACATTCAATAACTAAAACACTCTGTGTCTAGAACGCCTTGTTTAGTGATGAGATGACATTAATGAGGCAAGCTAGGAAAGTCTTATTAGGAATCATTCATTAATAGTCCTGATGATCTTGTTTGCAAACCCTGCAAGTAATAAAATGTTCTTCCTTGGGTACAAAGACGAATGGCTGTTCTTAGAAAACAGACAACTTTTCTTAGAAAGCAGTAATTCCGAGAAGAGTTTATGAAACATCAAAAATTGCCTCGAAATGTGCTCTGAGCATCAGTCTGTGGAAACAGAGGTAATACAATCTTTGCATAACAAAAAGAATGTTAAGAAAAGCAGTAGAAACAATAGCAATGCCACCTAGCTGCTGTCCAGGGCTTTTCATGGCAGCTTTCAAAGCACAAAACTGGTCAGAATTAGAACAGAGGAAATGGTAAATATATTTCTTTTGTTCCATCGAAATGAAACCATGAATCATAAATCGGGGGGGGGGAGAAAATCAATCCGGAGTAAATGGAACATGTTATTATGCCAAAATGAAGAGCCTAATAAAATGAAATATTTTATTTTAGGAGCATCATGATGCTTTTATTTTGCAGTCAAGATTGAACGAAATTGCCGTTTTCCAACTCAGAGGTTCATTTGACAACTTTACGGGGCAATTTGTAAAACTTTTACATTTCCCTCCTGACATTTTGAAAAGAATTGGCTGAGAGTGTGTTTCTCATGGACCAGCAGGTCAGACAATGCTCAGAGCTCCTCCACCTTGTTCCCACAGCTGTGACTGCAGTTCCCTCTCCAGTGCCCTTGGGAGCCAGGAAAGATTTCTCTGAGCACAGTTCCCGTTTTCCTCCTTCCTCCTCCAGCAGCTCGTGGGTCGGGTGGTTCCCTGGCAGAGGGCAGAGCTTCTGCATGCTGTGGCCCATGCTTTTGGTGTCTGGAGGTCTTTTCCAACCTCTTCCATGATTCTGTGATTCCTGCTTTGCTGGCGTGTCCAGAGCTAAAGGAGATGTTGTGTTTGAGGGCTAAAAGGAAATCCCTTCAAAGCCAAGGCACCAGAGACATTTGCAGGTTTTTATATCCCATTGCAGACAACTCAGTTCATCTTTTTTTTTTCCTTTGGAGAGGCTTTTGGGATTTGGGGGTATCTCAGTTGGCTCCCACTCCCCACTTGCAATAGGCAATAGTTCAGTGCCTCGCTTTGGCAATCAGGCTGGGAATCATCAGCCCGAGTAAATGCACTCCACTTAGGGGATGAGGGGTGAAACATAAAACTGTGGGTAAAACCCACAGTCTGTGAGGTCAGACTGCGATCTGACCTGCTGCTCCCTCCTGGGTTTGAGACCCAGGATTTAGCAGGAATGCTCCCCAGGTACAGGCAGGTAAAAATACAGGTAAGTGATGCTCGTGGTTTTAAACAGGACGTGCTCTCCTAAGGACCTCGTCCCACCCTGACTGAGACAACAGGACTCTGCAATTTCAGATTAAAGGCCCTCATACATTAGTAATAAATCTAACAAAAGAAATTGATTTGGCAGTGGCCAGATTTTAGGTCAGATAATTGTGCCCTTGGTGCTGGTGGGAAGAGTCACGACTGTGACTCATGTGACCCATGGCTCACACGAGACCACACTTACATGGCACAGAGCCTCCACTCAGCACCTTTCTGACCTGTATCTATAATGAATAGTTCATGCACTTATACATCTTCAACACAATTCCAGGATTATGAGAAGATCTCCCATGTTTAGGAGCTGCCAGAGGTCACAGGTGACAACACTAAAGAGGCAACACGCAAATGCAACACGCTTTCTCCTGGAAAAAATCCATGTGGTGCTGACAGGGGAAAAATTTTCCCGAACTTTCCCACTACCTGCAACAAGATCATCACACATAACAGAGTTGTTCCTGGGTTTGACAACACGTGCCTTTGGTCCTGGATGTTTCACAGGTGCGTGGCTCATTCTGCACGCAAGCGTCACAAGTGTAGGGGGAGGGATTTTGACTGCTGATAAACTTCACACTTCTGGGAAAAAAATTAATTCAGGATGGGTTTGATTTCTTGCAAGAAGTTTGTAAGGGAAGCTTCATCTAAAGCAAAACCTATGAAATTAGGGTGGTGAAGTATGAGGGGCTAAGTTTCATCATTTTAAAATGCAGCAACGTGTTGTCGCTTGTATCGCTGTTTCCTGAGCGGAGCCGAGGAGAGAGAGATGCAGCAGGCAGGAATTATGCAGAGATACTCCTTTATTTAATTAATTAACAGCTCTTTTATAGGATAATCTTCTCGTAGTTTAATTGATCAATTTTCTAACCACCCCTCTGGGGTGATTGGTCGAAACCATATTGAAAAATATTATCTCTACTTGTTCAAAACCATTTTCAGGTGTCTATAGTTTACAAAATTCTACTGATAGCTTCTGTGAGAAAGAGAAATTTCACACAGGATTAGAAAGCGTCAAGAAAAATCCTTGCTTTGCAGTCTTTTTTTGTATCCACAGCAACAGGGCCTGGTCTTGAGCATTTTTATTTTGACAGTGTTATGGGTATGAGGGG
>VYZQ01033654.1:0-15612 GCA_013400655.1 Mystacornis crossleyi | reverse complement strand
AAGCAAAACAGAAAGAATCAACACGCAGAGAAACAAAGAATCTCCCAGCCTTTCATGCAACACCCCAACCTGCATGGGTTTCCATTATTAAATGGGAAGCTCCTCCCCACGCAGGTCCCGGCCTGTCCCAAGGCACAGCTCTGCTCTGACACCTGTCCATCAGTTTGGGACAGTGGAGGGGAAGGGACATCCCCAGGCTGACTCAGCACTGGAAGCAGAGGCACCCTGAGAAAATTCCACCATGCCTGCCAGCTCTGGGCGTTTTTATAAGGATGGCTATTCATTAAAATCTGGACCAGGACCAGGCAGATACAGATGGAAATGCCTTTTTTTTTTCCCCCCTCCTCGTGGACTTGTTCCAAACCTGAGCTCTAGATCCCAGTATATACCCTCTTACCGGCAGGTTCCCAAAGGAAAAGAATGGCTTACAACAGTTTTATAAATCCCAGCTATTTAGAAAACTTGGATCACTCACCCCACCCCCCAAACCTATGGATAACAGCCCAAATAACATGTTTTTTTCACTAGTGACAATGCACAATAGGCAGAGATAACCAAGAATGCGACACTGTGTAGTAGCTCATTTATGAGTGAACTTTTAAACCCAATTCCCTGCTTTGTTACACAAGCTAAACACAGCTATTACACTCCAGAATTACCTGATATCAAGTGATTCCAACGAGAATTGGCATAGAACAGCAAACAGACAGATGCTCTTCCGTATGAAAGGTCTGACATGAAGGAAGAATAAATGTTAACTCCTTGCTTGAATGTTGAACTTCTGCGCCCAGCTGTAGTAAGCAGAAATAGTAGCAACTGAAAACCAGAGGAAAAGTCATAATTTTATTTTTTATTTTTTCATCTTTATTTTGGAGACCTTGTCTACCTCTTTGGTTGGCTTCATATGCTAGTTCAGGATTCTTACTCCCTGCAGGATAATAAATATGTTCGAGGCAATAAATATCCAGAAAAGAGAAGTTAGGCACATGTTTTATAAAGAAACTTCATGCTTAATTGAGGTTTTTCTGCGTCAGGAGGAATCACGATTGAGACTTTTACACGGTCCACCAAATAATGATCAGATTGAGGAAGGAAGGCAAGAAAACGATAGATTTGCCCATCCCTGGAGCAGTCAGACATGAGGCTAAAAGGCTCGTTAAACACATCTCTCCAGAGAAAGGTGCAAGTGCTTTAAAAGCACCAGGGTTTCAGGATAATTAACGTGTCTTTTTGCAGGGGAAAAAATCTCAGAACAATATTTAAATGCAGAAGAAATACTCGCCACAGCAAGCTGCCCTGGATCCTCATGCAGGGACCGGGGAGCACCAACCATTACCCAGCTGCTCGTGTGCTGTGAAAGGGTTTAATGAGCCACAAAGAGTGGTGGATCATGGAAGCAAAAATCCTGGGGGTAAAAGCGGCTTGTGTTGTTTCTGCCACTGTGAATTGGGCCCTCCAGGGTACGTTTTCACCGCAGCTCATGTGGATTTGGCTGCTTGAGTCCCATTGATGTTGATGGCATTCGTGTAGCTAAAACCCCACCAAGTGCTCGCAAAATGTGTCCCTCAGTGTCTGTAAAGCATCGTTGTCTCTTCAAATAAAATTGGCCGACCCAGCCTGGTGGTGGTTCCCGTCCCCAGCCAGGTCAGGACCGCTCTGGGGGTTTGGGAATGCCTCTGGGAGCTCCTGCTGCACCTCCCTCTCCAGCCGTGCTTCTCACGGACTGCCTGGCCCCCAGGCTTCTGGGTCAGTGTGGCAATAAGCACTGTAAGGAATTATAAGAGATGATGCCAAGGTCCTCCATTCAGATCTGGAAGCACCACTCACCCTGGGAACAGCACGAGTGTCATTCCAGACGGCTGCAGGAATATAAAATATGAGCAGAGACACAGTGATGTCCCCACCCTCTCCTTCATGTCATGGTGGGAAGAGGAGGGAGCTTGATAAAACCTGTCCCTTTGCTTCCATCCCGGCGTGCAATACCTTTTTTTAAATTGCTATTTACCTTGACATTTAATTAAAGGAATTAAAGCCCAGCTATTCGTCTGCTTTCCAGTTTGTCATCATAGCCTGCAATAACCAGGATATGAGACAGGTTAGTAACACTTCCAGTGTTGATTGTGTGCTACTCAAAAGGTCCGACCATCTCAGAGTACAGACATTTATGAACTGCTCCACACGGCCTCAGGTCCCTGAGTCCATCCTGTATTTCAGACCAATTTAAGGTTCTCGCGCAGTGCTAAGATCTGTGGTTGAAAACACAAAAGTTCTCAGGGAGAAAAAAAAAATCACATTTGAGGGAATACTGAGCAGGATAGGGAAGGAAGAAGTGAGAGTGGTGCTGGTATTAGGTTAGTGGGATTTTTTTAATTGCCCGTTTGTCAAAGTAATACGCATGGAAATGCCCACATGGGGTACACACAGTATGGAAATGTCTGCTTAAGCCTGCAGTGAAACAGCTCATTAGCACGTGGCGAGTATCTGTTACTGCCACAAGGAGACCATAATTGGATATTAAAGCTGGAAGGCATCTTGCTGGAAGAGCACAGGCAAGGTCTTTTAAAAAGGGGAAGGAGAGCACCCCAAAGGATCTCGAGCTGATCACTGGGAGCAGAAAAGGGGTACCCAAGTCCCCTGTGGCACTGGGATGGGAGCAGCAGAGGCCAGCCGTGGGGGATGGACAGGCAGAGCTCTCGGTTCAGCTGCACACACTGCACACGGGACTTCCATGGCGTTTATCACACCTCTATCCTTCCTTTTCTTGCTGTCTGTCTCAGCTTACTCTGGCGTCACACAATACTACAGTAGAGCCGTCTGGAGCCGTGAGAGTCCCATCAGGCTGAGCTTAAATGTTTGGAGCGCAGGAAAATCCATGGCTTTCCCAGAGAGCAAGGCAAGGCTTGAGCTTCAGGAAGCTTGGCCAAAGCTCTGGCTCTCCACAGTGAATCCTGCAGCTGCCATCAGCCCAGCTCCTCCAGGATACATCCAGGAACAGGGGAGGGTTGGGGCCTCAGGCAGGCACAGGACTGACCCTCCGCAGTGCTGGAACACTCCTGGCAGGGCACAGGGCACCTCTCTAAAGAGGTGCCTGGCCAGAACCTGTGAATTTTGATGGCCTTTGTGGTGGTCCAGCACAAGTAAGAGCTGGACCTGAATGCATGTAGCAATGCTGAGAACTTCTCTGATTGAAAAGGAAGCCACTGCAGTGTGCTTTATAACTAGAGACAAACTTTAATCTGTGCATTGCCTTCACTTTCAGACTTCTCAAACATGAAGTGTTTAACTGTGGAAGTTTATCACTCTGCTAAATGCAGCTTCCCCCTCAAATTTACAAATAAGGTGCATATTTTTTCAAACAGTTGCCACTGTGGTGTTTCCCATTTTGTGGCTGCACAAAGGCTGAGTTTTGTGGTCATTTAATTCAGCTGAGAATCTGCCACCTAGCACCACTTTAATAAAAGCAAAGGTTGTTTCTGTTTAACCCAAATGACTCAGTGTTATGCATGGCAGAGATGGAAATGAGGAAGGAAGGCAAAGAAAGGAAGAAACAATGAGAGAGGAAGAGAAAGAAGGAAGGAAGAGAAAGAAAGAGAGAAAGAAAGAAAGAAAGAAAGACCTGTTTTGTGTGGTAATGCACACGATTTCCTTAAGTGAAAACATCCTAATCATGAAAATCTGATTCCCACAAACATTTTTACGTTTCTGAAAAATCAGATTTTAAAAAAGTCTTTGTTTTTTCACTTAAACTGGTTAATTGTATTTTAACTGGGTAATCAGAAGCAGATCCGCAGTGCGTTCACTCCTCTATAAGCATAGCAAATATAGTGGAACAGGAGATGCACCTCTAAGCTCCAGACATATCTCACAAGGAATTTCCAATTATTTCTCTGATAGATGCTTAATTCATTTGATGTAAATGAATATTTATCCTTCAAAGAGAGGATTTTTTTTTTTTTCTGGCAGTGACTACAGTAATTCACTTATATCAAACTGAGGAATTTCAGGAGAGCTTTGGTGTGCATTTATTTACACTCATACCTAAAGCTGTGCTGGGGACCAAGCCCAAGATGAGTGGCTTATGTGAAGCCTTGATAAGTCAAATGATCTAATTGTGCCTTTTTTGACAGAAATTCGAAATCTCTGCCTGAGTGCAATTCCCAGCATACCAAGTTTGTATTTCTGAGCATTTTGGGGTTTGGGTTTTTGTTTGGTTTTTTTTTTTTCATTTGCTCGAATCTGTAAGTGGAAAGGCAGAATTTGAGTAAGGTTTGCTTTTGAGAAATGCCCAAAACCCCCAGTTATTTTTCAAAGATCCGGGCAGTGGGGATATGATGGGTCGGGAGCACCGGTTCTGCTGCAGACAAGCCCGCAGCACCTGAGTGGACGAAGACCTCATCTGTGCCAATGAGAAAATCCCATTCTTCCTAAATTGAGGGATGTCTCACCTGGGATGGTAACGGCATAAGATTTCCTCCTTTTGACAAGGAATCTGGACAGGGCTCGTGCTTCAGAGGAGAGCCAGGAGGCACAACACATCCTCACGTCCTCCCCAGAGTAATAAGCTCTGGTCTTCCCAAAGCCCTGTCTTTGTTTTCCCCCATCTCCTCCCAAATAAATGCTGCAGCCACGAGCCCTGTGGGGTGACATTTGATCTTCTATTTGTCTTATACCCACCCACCACTGTGGGCAGAACAGGATTTCATCAAGCTGGCACTTCCTGGGCTGTTTTCCCTTTTTTTTTCCCCTCTGGCTCGTCCAAACTTTCACAAGCTCTTACAGAGTGACTAAAGCACTTGGAAATTTTGTGAGGCTCTTCTGGGAGAGGTGTAAGAGCGTTATTATTCTCGGGCTGGCACAACAGTCCTGAGGTTTGTTCTTCCCCCTCCAAAGTGAGAGAATTAGTTTCACATCCCAGAAAACTTACTTCCTGTTCCAGCCCAATCTGAGGAGGCTGCAGATGGGGCTCGTCGTGGCAGGTGTTGCAGTAACCTCAATCTCAGCATTTCCAGGCAAAAAAGACAGATGGGTCTTCCCAGTGTGGGTAAAGTCTGGCCTATTGTGTGATCTTTACTGGAGGCAGAGAGGCAAAAAGGAGAATTTTCAGGCAAATGTGGTTGAAGCTGCTTTTTGGATCAAAGGGCGTGAGCTGTTTGAGCATATTCTCTTCTCATGAAAAGACACAAAACTTCTCACCTCCTATTAAAATATGATTGTCTTACGGGAGAGGGAAATGTTGTGTTCATAGGGTTTCTTTATTATGGTTTTCATAAATCTTATCTTTTTTTTCCTTTATTAGTGTCATGGGTTGACATCCCTTCCTGCTCTTCAGGATTTTCTTCCTTTTGGCTCTGGGGAAAGTGCGAACTAAACCACTACAATTAGCATTTCTTAAATTACTCGATGCTGTTGAATAAATAATTAATTTTATTCGTTACCATTTGTTTGCCCAGCTGACAATGGTCATAGGCGTTCTCTCTGACCTTTCAAATCAGTCTCTGCTTCCCACTGAGTCCAGATTTGTCAGAAAAAACAGTAAATTTGAAAGTCCTGTCTCATGTTCTATGTGTTTAATGAAATGAATAAACACATAAACTCTACCCTGAGATGGGTTTGATTAAACTTTCCATACTTCCTGTCAAAAGTGGCTGCCCAGGGATGGATGAGCAGGTTCTTCCAAGGTCCTGATTTTATATTATCCCAGTACTACTGCTAAAAAGGAGCCTCACTGGGACAGAACAGTCTGGGATTAGATGAATAATTTCTCAATTCCTTTAAAAAACAGCAGAAATATGTATGAAAGGGACAACACCTAGAAGGTCATGATCAAAAGTGAAGGAATATAGTTAAGGCTCTCCCGATGAAATGCCTTTGACAAGGTCCATGCCACCAAAAAAAAATGATGTGGTAAAGAGGGAGGCAGAATTTTGAAAACTTTTTTTCCCCCCCAATTCAAATAAAGAGACAAAACACTCAAAACTGGAAATTCATGTATGCACCCAAAAGTCAACAGGTAGAAAAAAATGTGCTCTTTTCTAAGTATCAACACTGAAATGTACATTGAAAATGCATATTAATAAAATTATTAATATTTCTTCTAAGATTTTGTGGCAGGACACTTCTTGCCAGCTCTTCAGAGTCTTTTTCAGAGAATATTAAATTTATAAGAAGAAATTACTTTTTCCTGAAGAATGTAATGAGAAAGAGTGACAAAGTTGTAGTCTCTTCCAGATGTGTCACTGGAAATGATAAGGTTTTGGATTGGGGTTTTTGGGGGGTTTCTTTGGTGGTTGTTTTCTGAGTAGCTCCTTTTGTATCCTCACATTCCAGCGCCTGAAACACAAAGCAACCAGCAGAACAGAGATCAACACCTGCACCTTGCTCACCCCTGGCATTTCCATGCTGAAAACCCTGGGCATGGATGGAACTGTGCAGCTCTGGAAGTCTCCAGCGCTCAGCTTTAGCTGTGCCTCTCCTTCTTTGTTCCAACAAACCCATTGTGATTCAGCTGCAGCTTTGGGCGCTCAGCTTCCCAGCACATTGTGTGTGGCTCTATCTGCACAAGTCTCATTCGCTCCAAACACGAGGGGGAAAACTGTCGTTGCAGGCTTTGTGGGGAAGTGGAATGTGACCCATGAAAGCCTAGTCACGGACGCTGGAGGAGAGATGAGGGACAGATTTGTGCATGGCAGACTTCTTTTTGTTGTTTGATTTTGCAAATTGTTTCAAATCCCTGAAGGGAGGAAGACGTAATGGCCAAATCCCATTGGATCCACTGTCTGGCATCCACAGGAACTTCTGGACCGAGACAGATGAGATGCAGGCTTTGATGCAGGTGTGTCAGTCAGGAAACACAGAGAGCTGCGTGTTAACACATAAAAGACACAGCAGAAACTTCACTTCCTTTCTGGCCTGAGAAAAGAATCATGCAGCAGGGGTCGCATGGGTCACTTCACACAGTCAATCAAACTTTCAGATAAACTCCATCTGAAACCCAAAACTCGGTGGGTTTTTTCAGTGTGGACAGCTCTCAGAGCCTGTGCGCTGGGACAGGCCCCTCTCATTTCCCATCTCCCTTGTGGAGAGAAACAACAACAACCCCCAGCACAGCTTCACTGGTGAATTTAAGAGTAGCCAGCCCAAAGAACCCTCCCAAACCTGGCTGCCGTGGGGGCCTGGGGCAGCCAAGCTCACTGTGTGCTCCTCCTGCCCTGAGTCCTGTTCCAGACTCACCTGCAGCTTCCCTTTGTGAAAAACGAGGTTTGCTCTTCCAGTGAATTTAAAAAGTTTAATAAAAGGACAATTAGGAAACAAGAGAGCAAAAATTACATACGGCCAGGCGCTTGGCCTGCATCCAGGGGCACACCTTAACTCAGAAAACATTTCTTTAAATGTACCAGCGGGTTGCATATTCATAGACCCTCATGCATGATTCAAGTATTCCTTTTTGGTACTTTCTTGGTGTTAAACCCCCCTCCATTCCCTCTTGCAGATTAATTAAACATTTTACTACTTTTTAGGGTCCCATCCTGCAGATTAAATCTCCCTGTGACTCGCCCTGTCATCTCTGGGGTTTGTCACCACTACCTTCGTGCAGATAGGATAATCCAGGAATGTGGGGAATTATCTTTATGTTTTCCTGAATTAACTACACAAGTAAAAGGAGCATTCTACATATCATGCTGTAGGCTAAGAAATGCATACATCACGCTACGATTTCTAAGTTTTGCTAATAGCAGAAATGAAAGAAACTACATTCATACTGCAAAGTTTTTAATGTTACACACACGGCGTTCATTTCAATATTTGCAAAAAGCCAACAATATAATATGCACTTATAACACCTTCCACTCATCCCCTCTGCCGGCAGGTCTGGCCACTTCTGGATTCCTGCTAAACACACGCGGTGCCCGAGTCTGAAATGATGAGTCTGGCTCACAGGGCAGTCGCCCATCTGGAGCTGAGGGACCTGGTTTTATTTTTCACCAGGAGGGTCCCCTGATGGTCCTGCACCAAAAGCTGGGGTGCCTGTGGGGGAGAGCATCCCCCACTCCCACCTTCGCTGCCCTGGCCAGGGCCATGAGCAGCTCAGCACTCCCAGGGCAGGGAAGGAGGCAGGAGAAGTGTCCCACCAGTCCCTGTGCTGGCGGAGGAGGAAGTCTGGAGGAAGCCCAGCAGGGTGATGGATTCCAAAATGTGCAGTCTCGGGATGCAGAAGTGACCATTTCACACCAGTGCTGGAAGCCAGAGTCCTCACGCCTGCCTACCAATCTTCCTTTTTTTTTTTTTTTTTGGTTGGTGTGTCTTGGTCTCCTTGAGGGCATAAATGCTGGTTACGGTGTCTTCATGCAAAAATGCTCACTCCTCATTTCCCTCCTTTCCTTCCCTTCAGTGATTTATGTAAAGAGACAGAAAAGATCAGCTGACTTCTATCTGTTGTTTCTTGGCTTTTCTCTCCCGTCACCCTAAATTGTCTTGAGCAATGCCTTCTGTGAATGATTATTTTCAGCTAGTTCTGCCATCATTAGGAAGCTTTTTTCCCTTGATAAACATCCCAAACCCTCCATTTCTTATTTCTACCCCATTATGCCCACTTATCCCCTTACACCAGCAAGTTTTTTTCCCCAACTGCATCTCAAATCCCTGTGTCTCGGATACCAGTTTCATACAGAGTAGCATATAATCAATTTGCTCTTTTTTTTTTCTCTTCTGGAAAAAAAATTTTAGCCTACAGCTTGACTCTGATTGTATCACAGGAGTTAAGGGAATATAAAAAAAAGGCCTCATCTGTAGCAAAGAGAAAGTCCTGCAGCAGTAACTGCAAAGAGAATAGAGGTGAAAATAACTTTTGAGAGTTTGCAGTCACATAAAAGCTTCCACTAATTTACTTGGAAATTGTTTGCAGAGTGCTTTAATTCAGTTATGGATTTATTCAAGTGAGCAGCAATTTCGGAGAGCTGCAGTAGTGTTGTTCTGTCAAATTTCACACACAGCAGCACTAGCAGGAGAAAAAAAATAAATAGGTCTCTTCACCTCTGCTACGGGCACAAATGCAACCAACAAACCCCAGTATTCCCCACATAAAACATACCTCAAGTAGGAAATTTTTCATCAGCTGATCTGTCCACACAGCTTTCATCTGGACTCCCTTAAACACTTTCTGTTCATGTCCCAGCTTCTCACTCACCTGTGACAGAAGGCATCACCAAAACTTCTCAAAATGACAATTTTGATTCTGGTGCATGTGAACACATAATATCAATTTATAAACCAAATGCCTAAATCAGAATTTGTAAACCAAGTGCTAAGCCTGAATGATTGTGATCTGCAAAGGCATTGTCAAAAGGGTGATTCCCATTATTTTATAGCCCTAATTTCTGAGTCTGAGCTCAGTTTTAAATCTGAACCCTTTAAACCTGCCCTTTCAAAATTAACTGTTTTAGAAAATAGCTGACAAATACAGATTAGCAAGGAACTCCAGAAAAATTCATACTCTGTCTGTCACCTTAAGTAAATAATTGATAAAGAAACCTATTCATCTGTTCTGATATTATTCTTTAGTGCATTTGCTCATCATAAATATTTTTATTAACATTAATAAAGATTATTCTTCATTTTCTTGAAAACAATTCGCCTAAACCTTAGGAGTGGTGAGCTTCCTTTCAGAGTTGCTTTCAAAAAGAATGAAAGCACTTGAAACTTTGGAACCGTGACTCATTCAGAGGTTTAGTACAACACAATTTCACACTGATTCTTTTTTTCCCCCTCCGTGGTCGAGCCACATTTACGCTGATGTCACCTGTAGTGCCTCATCAGTTGACATAAGACAGAGTGTCCTAAGACTTGTAAATATTTTTAACCATGTCAGACAAGTGACTTTTAGAGCAAGTGGAAAACACCCAGTGCTGCCCATCAGTGAGGTTCTTTCAGGATAAAACTCAAGACAGAGGAGAAAGGAGACCTGATACCCTGTCCCTGTGATTTAGGGGTGTGAGAGAGCTCAAAACATTTCATCTTCAAAACATCACCTGTCTCCCTCCAGCCTTCCTTGCTTTTGAAAGAAGCCTTCTACAGTCTGTCACCTTCCCAGTCGGCAAAGTCAACACAACAATTAAGAAATTCAAGAAAAAACCGGTTTAAACTTTTTTTTTTCCAGTGGTCTTTTCTCCTGTGGCTTTAGAAAGGACAGCTCTGAATGCTGGGTGCACCCTGCTTGGATTAATCCCAGATGGAGCAGCTGAGGCTGAAGCCAACACTCCCAAAGAAACACACCCACACACTGCTCCTTCCCGCCCAGCTTTACCCTCTTCTGTAAAGTAAGCAAGAAACAAACCAGATCCCCTCTGCCTTCTGCTATCAGTGCCGTGGGTAATCCCCCCCGGTAACAATCCATGCGGCCAATAATCAATCACAGGGAGGGGATTAACAGCAGCGAGGAAACGCGCCGTGACAGAACACTTTTCCTCGCACCCTCGCTGCTGGTCAGAAAATTGTCAGGACAAGCACCTTCTCAGGCTAATTGCTGACAAACGCGAGATAAACAGCCTGTTGTCACCACCAGCTTCCCTCCCTTTTCAAGAGGAGGGATGCAATTGAAGCCGTGGGTCTTAGGGAGAACAGTGACATCCGTTTATTGTTCTTGCTGCGCACAAATGGAGTTTTATCTCGTTTCCCACCCCAGATGCTGCGGCGAAACGCTCACATCTGGGGAAGAGGCAGGCCTGGTGAAGAAGTCCTGGGTGAAGAAGTTATGGGGAGGGACAGAAATGCCTCATTTTATTTGCGAGATGACAGGGTCCGTGGCAGCACCTGCCAAACGGTGTGGGATGAGTCCGAGCTGCTGGGGCTTGGAGACACCACAGCTCACAGTCAGGAGTACTTCCCTCCATAAATTGCTGGGAGAGCTGTGCTTGGCTGGGAAAAAAAGTGTGAGGAGAGAGAAAACACCATATTGAGTGCAACCAGGAGTCCGCTCAGACTCTCATCAGAGAATTTTCTTCAGTGGCACAAGGTGAATTCTGCCAATTAGCTAGGATGAGCCAAGGGTGAAATCCTGGTGTTTACTGTTTGAACAAAGACCAGGGATATTTTCCCTCTACAAACACCTCCAGGGCCAGGAAATCACACGGATGGGCAAGAACTCACAGCCTTGCAGATATGCTGAGTTGGAACTGGCTGATCTTTACGGTCCCTTCCAACCCAAACCTTTCTGTGACTCTCCTGGGGACAAACCACCAGGCTACGAAGGACAGTGGAAAGTGGAATTTACCACTTCTTAGCTAAGTTGACAACAATTAAAGCAAGCAGTCTGTTCTTATGTATCTGAACTACTCCATCAGGGATTACACCCTTGTTTCACATCGCCTGACTCGTCTTTGCCCTTAATTTCATGTATTACTAATCAGATATTTAGAAACCCAGTACCTCTAATTTTCCTTTGCTTCCACTTTGTGATAACAAGGAGAAAAGTGGATAAATATTATCAAGCAGACCTGTGATAAAGGAAATATAAACTTTGTAATGCCTTTTGCAGGCTTCACACGCAGATGTGGATTAAACTTGCAGTAAAACACTCCACTTTTCTAAATGTAAATGGTTTTAAGGCTTTAATTTCTTGAGAGCCTTTCCCTTGTAATGATCTCTTCGGGGATGAGAAACCCATTCACCTCAGCAGGTTTTGTCCTTCCACAAGACAATACACATCCTAAATTTAAAAAAAAAAGAAAATCAGAATCTCTCAGATCAGTGATTATTTTTTTTTCCCCCCAACTATTGTTTGCAAGAGGGATTTTTGTACCTATTCATGGATCATCTGATCCTGCCAGGACCGGACAGCAGTTGCTGTGCTGGAAGAGACAAGGCCTTATCTCACCCAGAAACACCTCCCTCCCTGTGCGCACAGCCAGCAGTGGCTCACTCTGGTGCTAGCAGATCGCTGAACTGCATGGCTTGAGGTGATTAATATTGTGGGATGATATCGTGGATTAGGATTTTTTCTTCCTTCCCTCTCATCCTCATCCAAGGCTTTCATAAACGGCAATCCTTTGTTCAAACACCTCCTCACCTGCTCGTGCTCAGGGCAAGAACCAGACCTGTGCTGCTATCTCTTGCCTGGGATCCAAAATGAAAGGCAAAAAATTGTGTTTTAGGGATAGGTTTAGGCTTAATTAATACTGCAAGCTCCTCGGATGGTGCTGTTTTCAATACAAGGATAGAATTTCTTCCAGCTTGCATTTATTTTTGACAAAGACAGTTGTCCTCTTTGCACCTCCTGCTGCCAGCCTGTATTTCCAGCTGTCCCAGACTACCCTGCTTTCTCGTGTGCCATGCTCCTCAAAAAATAGGCAGAGATGTCCCTCCATGCCTATATTTCTTTGGAAAAGAAAAAAAAAAGGTTATTTGCTTCTTTAGGGGCAAAGGCTTTGGGAGCAAAATAATCTGAACCAAGCTTTAGGAGGTTATTAAAAAAAAAAATAAAACTAACAAACAATCAAGCAGAGCTTGCTGCAGATGGCTGGGAGCAGCACCTCATTTTTCATTATGGGGGGTGGCCGGTGACTTTATTTTTCTTGGCCCTGAGAACGACCAAGCATTCCTTGATCCATGTAAATATCCAGCTACGCCTCGCTCGGTGCGAGATGAGCACGTACATTAGTGGCTTTTCATCAGACACATGCTAGCTGCTCTGAGGCTGGGCTTTTGGGGGCGGAGTGGGCACTGGAAGGGGGTAACAAAGTTCATGGGAACGTCTCCAGTCCCTTCCATTCCCAAAGCAGGCCTGGCAAGATGTTCTTAGCAAGGGAGCCGTGATGCTTCCAGGGCAAAACCTCGGGGGGACCTGGGGAGCTGCTGTCTCATCTGGTACCTTGTCACCATCCCTGGCTGGTGTGGTCCACTCCAAAGCCATACCTGGCCGGCCCGGGCCACCCATGGAGGAAGTTTATTCCCAACCCCAGTGTCGTGGGGTGACTTTATGCTGTTATATCCCCTATCACTGGTCTATGCCCAGACATGATTCCTGTGCCTTTCTGTGCTTTTAAATGGAGCCCGAGCTAAAATGAGCTGGCTTTTCAAAACAATTTTTGTGCTTCAAGGACACAGAGATTAGAGGCTGTGGCTGCTGAGGAGCAGGAAGCACCCTCTCACCTTTTCAGGTTTGTTTTTTTTTCTCAGCTCTGTTTCTTTGGAGAGAGAGAGAGAGACGGAAAGTGATTTTTTTTCCCCCCTGGGACTTTGGCTTCTTTTTTCTTTTCTTCTGGACTTGTTCAGAACATCAGAATTCCACCAGGGGACCTTCCACTGGCTTTGAGGGGGGGCCCCACTCTGATCCAGCTCCGATCCAGGAGAGGAGAGAGCAACCACACCCACAGAAGGACTTTGAAATCTTTCAGATTTCTCTCCACATCTAGAGGTTTTATTATTTAACATTATTATCCTTTACCTGTGTGTTCGTCAAATAAATAGTTTTATCTCTTTCACTTTCTTTCGAGGAAGAAAGTTTATTTTATCCCAAACCTGGCTGGGGGGGAGAGGTAGTTTGTAACCCGCCTTTTCTCAGAGGATATATTCCTAACTTTGGCTAAACCAGGACACCTTGCAAGCTGGGGGTGGGTCCAAGGTTTTGGGGACCCTCTCTGGGAGGACACAAGGCCGTCCACCTCCGTGGTGGCAGCCATCACCGAAACCACCACGGGCAGGCCTGGGGAGGGCTCAGGATGTGACTTTAAATCATTATCTGGTGGGGCGGCTGCAAATCAGGCATTGAAAACACATGCTGCACTCCCAAACCAGAGAGCTGTCATTGTTAAATGATATCACAGCTGGCTGAGAGGAATTCTCCTTTGGTGGGCAGAAATGCCTCTCCTGACTGGCTTTTGTGGATGCATTCCTCCTCCCCGTTGTTCATTGTCTGAGTCAACTTGAGCTGCCTCTCCAGCCTGTGGTGCGAGATCCAGATTCCTCTTCCTCATACAAAACATATAAAACAAATGAAGGAAACAAAATTACCGATGCCAGACACTTCCCTAAGTCTTTGGATATGTAAAAAAGATGTTATTTTTGAATGGAGTGAAAACATTTTATCTGGTAATTCCAAGCTAATGCTCGTTTTTCTCGACAAGAAGCATCTGGATCCCCTAGGCACCTCTGCAAAACTCAGCCTCAGTTTAAATGTGGTTGTAAAAATCAAATTTGAGCACTTGGCAGTCCTTCTTCCCTGGAATCCCAAGAAAAATCTTATCTGAGGATGAGGGCAGGAGTTAGAAGGCAGTAACAGAGCAACAGACTGAACATTTACAGCTAAATCTTGCAAAGTAGGGAAACTTCAGTGCTCTCCTCGACAGCTTCCGGGACACAGTACAAAATATTTCCCTTGCATTTTTTTCCTAAGCATTAGAAGGTTTAGCCCAACAAAGGAGTCGTTTTGCATAGGTTCTCTTTTTAACCCCTTGCCTTTGTGTTCAGGAAGACGTGAGACAAAGACAGCTTTTAGTGTGGATGACAGCACAGGAGATCCTAATCACACCTGGGGAAAACAATTCTTGTCTTTAGATGAACAGCTTTTTTTAAAAGAGGAAGAAAATATGCTTAGGCTGAAAAAGACAGATCCTCAGGCGTTTTTTTGTTTTTTAAATATTGCTCTGAAAACTTTGCATTTGGGGACAAGACACCTCTTTCATTTAGCCCAGAGGATCTTTTCGTCTTCTGAACTTACTTAATTGGGGGGGGGGGGGGGGAAAGGCAAAACAAAAGCAAATACAGAGGTTTTCTTTTTAAAGGACAATATGCTTTATTAATTTAAAAAAAAATGTGTTTAGTCTATTTCAAAATTTTAAAAAACATTCCTTTTCTTAGCTAAAGTATCAGCTGGATTTGCCTGCAAGTCCATCCTGTGAAAACCAGCCTTTGGCACTTGTATGTTTACATGGTTCTACTCTCCTATGTAGAAGGACCAGAGATTCCCCGATACATCCCTAAACCAAGACCAAAGCTGCTGATTAATTAACACCATTCACGTTAATTGATCTAGAGCCTCCTTGGTGCCGTTGTAGGCAGAGTGCAAAGAGCTGCGTCACAATCCTTTTTATATTTCGTTCCATCTCCGTGCCAGCAGCTGGATGTCTCCTCTTCAGGACTGGGTGGGTAACACAGAGAGAACTCGTGGACTGAGATGAAGACAATTCCACGGGCAAAGCAAAAGCCACGCACACAAGCAAAGCCAGACAAGGAATTCATCCCCCGCTTCCCACCCAGCACCTGCGGGAGAGCAGGGCCCTTCACCCGAACAGCACCTTGGGAGGACGAGCACCACCGCTCCCGGCATCCCCCTTCCTCCCTCTTCCCTCCATTTCCACTCCCAGCTCGGTGCCAGCTGGCCTGGAACATCCCTGTGGTCAGTTTTGGTCACCTGTCCTGGCCGCGTGCCGTCCGCCCACCCCCAGCGTGGCCGCACGAGGGGCAGGAAAGGCCTTGGCTCTGGGCGAGCTCAGCAAGGACAGAAACATCTCTGAGTGATCACCCCTGTGCTCAGCACAGACCCAGGCACAGCCCCACGGCAGCCCCGGGGAGGAAAATGAACTCCACCCAGCCAAAACCCGCTGTACTGGTTTAGCCAAA
>VYZQ01033653.1:60927-83020 GCA_013400655.1 Mystacornis crossleyi | reverse complement strand
CCAAGTAATCTCAGTGGAGGTCAATTAATTTTAACTGAGAATTTCTATAAAGGAAGCTTTGCCTTTTGAGAACTGTCTCTCTCTCTGCCGATGATGTGGGTACCCTGGAGACCAGATATCATTTTTAAAAAGATGGTGCAAAATAATATGTGGGATCATAGGGTCCTAGGAAAATACAGGTTGGAAGGATTATCAGGAGTCTCTGCTCAAAGCAAGATCAACTCTGAGGTCAGACAAAGTCATGCCAGGCTTTGTCCAGCCTCAAGAAAGGCTGGAGACCGTGCAGCCCATCTGGAAACCTGTTCTCATAGCCAAGAATTGGATCTCTCTTCCCTTCCTTGTCTCTCAAGTCTGATTCTTTTTATCTTGGAAAAAGTTCCTTTTGAAGAAGACCTCAGAGATAAGAAATGTGTCATCCAACCTCATACTCAAAGCCGTCTTCCCAAGGGGATAGAACTCTGCATGGCACGTGTCATCAGTTATGAATCTTGATATCATAAAGGGAAAAACATTTCCTTCTTTGTCACTGATATGGAAACGAGTTCTTTGTTGTCACAGACACTCATCTCTTGGAAACTGCTGGTTTAGATGTTAGATTAGCTCATTTAAATATAAGCGAAATTTTTAATAGGGTGTTCAGAGAAAGTTCAGTGGAAGAATAAGGGAGGAACTGTATCTGCAAGGTAAGAGGATGAGAGGCAGTGAGAGGATGCCAATGGTCTGGGCTGAAAAACAAAAGTGATTTTCTGAGGACAGTTACAAGTACTGGGTGCTGACAACGATCTTGATACTGCCCTCACTAATAAACTTGGCAAAACTGAGAGTGTACTAATTAAACTGGTGACAAGAGACATCACTGACACAGAGGCACTCGGTCTACTGAAATGCTTGAATGGGAACTGGAATAACAGAAACGGGATGAGATTTAACACTTTGAAGTGATAAGGTCACACATTTGGAGATGAGGAACTATTAATCTAGTAAAGCTTCGAGTTTTCCAGTGCAAACAGCTGAGAGGAAAACATGACAGGGTGTGTTGGTCAGTCAGGGGATGGCTGTGAGGCACTGACACGGCATGGCCATGGAAAGGACAAATGTGGTTCTGGAGGCATCAGGTTGAATGCTTCAAGGATCCATCAGGAAATGTTAATTGTGCCTTCCAGGGGAGCTGTTTTCTCAGCTGGAGCTGTGCACACACTTCCAGCCAGCCCTCTTCAATAAAGATATTAAACAGATAATAATACATTCTTGTTTGGTAGAAGAAGGAAATTAAAATGAAAAGTGAATGAGGAAAGAGCGATTCTGCTTTGACTCATGATATAAGAAGGAGTGTGGGTCAAACAGGGGAGAGAAAGTAATTTCTCCTGATAGGGTGTCATCTAACAAGCCATTTCATAGGGCAAGGGCAAATGGTCTCAAGTTGTGCCAGGGACGGTTCAGGTTGAATATCAGAAAAAGTTTCCTCACCAAAAGAGTGGTCAAGCGTTGGCAGAGGCTGCCCAGGACAGTGGTGGAGTCACCAGCCCTGGAAGTGTCCAAAAAGTGAGTAGGTGTGGCACTCCACAGTATGGTTTAGTGGGAGGGGTGGTACTTGGTCAAAGGTTGGACTTGATGGTCTTGATAGTCTTTTCCAACCGTAAGGTTTCTACGATTTGCCAAAAACATACTGGTTGGCTAGGGGAGACACATCCCACAATTCTGAACAACTTCAGATTATCAGAGCAACATACCCTGCTGAGACTTGTGTCTTATTTCCCAGTCAAACCAATTTATACTTCTTGCCTAACAAGACGAGATGGTCTGTGAAATCTTGGAAATTAATTTATTTTCTGTTTTTCCATAGTGTTTTGTGTCCTTTCTGATTAAATGATAACTGAGAATACAAAAAAAATAATTCGGGAGAAGACCCTTTCTAAATGCTGGAGGTGTCACGGGGCTCAAAATGGGGGCTGGACTGGTAGAATGCAGGATAAAGGTCTCATAATCCTCCTGGCTGGAATTGTATATTTTTAAATCAAATTTTGCACACAGAAGATGCCAGGCAGACAATGAGGAGGCTGAAGATGAAGGGACGGACTGAAAATGAGTAAGTAACCTGGCGAATTAAAGAATTTGCAGCTCTTCCGGATTTTATTAGATTTTGTTTAAAAAAGGGCCAAGAGCAGTGAAAAAATATCTATCAAAATAAAAAAACCCAGCCAGCTCCATGGATGTAGATGAAAACAATACTTCTAATTTGCTTGCAGGGGGAAAAGGGAAGGCAAATATCTACTGAAGATTGCAGCAATTATCAATATCAGGTCAAGAGTACATTCCCAACAGGAGCAGTCTGTGCTGATACACTGTGATTTTTATAACTCAGGTCTTTCCTTGACCATTTTCCACCACAACAGATTCCACAGTCAAATTTTTTCTTTTTAAAAAACAACTCATGCCAATGGAAGAGACCATTTAATTCATCAATAAGGCATTTTTTAAAATCTACATCATATTTTGTGTAAAATTTTAAGACATATACATGAACATATTAGCAGATATCCATCAGACTTCTCAAGTGTAAGCTTCTTGAGAAAAAGTCTAGAAGGGAGCCTAGGAAAAAGAGCCAAGGCTGAAGAACTGCAATTTCCTCTTCACTGTGGTCTTACACAGGAGTGTAAATCCACTGAATTCCTGACTCTGAGCCCAAATGAAAGCTGTCTCAGCAAGCAGGAATTCAGTGGTGCTGTGGAGTTGATATGAAACCTGGGACAAAGGGAAGAGAATAGATAAATAATAATTAAGCCATACCGAAGGTCATATTTAAGATGGAAAACCACCAGAACTCGTTGCATTTTTCTTACTGTTACATTTTAAATGTGTTGCACAAAGAGCTTGTGACACTGCAAAGTGTCTGGAGACCAAAACAATGTTCCTTCCTGTCTCTTAAGGAGCCAAGCCTGTGTACAGTCAACACAGCAGCGTGCAAGGAAATGCACACACTTCAGAAAAAGGACAGGGAACAAAATCCCCAACCTTGCTGCTTCTGCACGTCAAGAAGAATTTCCCTGAAATTACAGCTAAGTGGAACTGAATGCTCTCCACAGCCATCCAGCCACAGAGAAGAACAGCGGGGAGAAAATAAAAAGATAGGAACAGGCAGAAAAGCAGACAAATTGAGTATAACAGCACCCGACGCAATAATCATGATGGGAGTGATTGGATTGTACCTTGAAAGGTCACGGTTTTTCGGGTCCTGTGTGGTCCAGGGTGTGTGGATTTGCACAAGAAGGCAGATGGCAGAGCCAGCCCCTCCACACCCCCCCATCTCCACCCAGGCACTTTCCAAGGGCGCTGTCACCAGTGTTATCCCAGACCTCCCTGGGGAACCCCACCAGCAGCTGCAGGGCATGCTGCCCTTCCCTATGTGCTGTGCCTCCACGTTCTGCCCTGCCTTCCATAGGTGGGGGCTTAGACATCCGTCTGGGTTCCAAATCCGGATGTTTTTCTACTTAATAAAGCAGGCACTGGGCAGGGATTTATTGATGAACACTTTGCAGCCAACTGATGTGAATTGCTGATGGAAACATTAAAAAGAAATGCAGCAATAATCGAGTTATGCTGAGCTCTGGGATAGATCACCGCATGAAAGAAACACAGACTTGGCAGAGATCTGACTTAGCCCAACATGTAAAACAGGTTTTACACAGAATTTTCCACAGTGGATGCTTCTCTGTCACTGAAATTCACAGCAAAAGCTCAGCACAAATAACCACAGGTTTAGAATCACAGGAGCAAAGAACTGATGTGAGAAGATCATTGGCCACTGATTTCCTCCTAAATTTGAGGTTAATTATTTTTACAAGCAACAATATTAAATCAAATGTTAATGATAATTAAAAAAAGCCTGAATTAAATGGCACATCCAAGCCCTGTGTCACATCTGTGTCCAGCAGCAAATGTTACCAATGCCTGCCAAAATCTAAAGCTCAAAGTCACTTCAGAGACGTTTAGGGCAGGTGTTTAGCGAAAGCCAAGTACCTGTGCCCCTTCTATAGCCAGTGGAGAGCATTGCTAATTCCAGAGGTGCATTCATTTTACCCTTAGAAGCACACAGCTTCCTAAGATAAGGTGGCAAGTTTTGGAAAGGCAAAGATAGGACATGATTTCCACAAGGACAATCACTTACCCGTGGACAAGGTGGTCACCTGGAAGCAGGTTGTGGCACAGATCCAGACCATCAACTGATTTTGTGCCTCTGGATGTATCCAAAAAAAAAAAAAAGTTCTTTAACTGCGTTACCCTGTCGTCTTGTGTTACCCTGTCGTCCTGACAACTGAACAAACATGGAAAATATTATTTTGTGGAAATTACAGGAGTCTCTGCTCCTTTACTATCCTGGAATTAGGAGAATTCTGTTGATAGTGAGTCATTCTTTCCATTTGCATTTGGCCTCCCATGAAAGATCCTCTGGATCTTCAGAGGAGCTCAGGATACCCCTAAAAAAATGAACATGCAGAGAATGTGAACCAAGGCAAGAGGGATTTTAATGTCAGTGGCTGGGAGGGGGAATAAAACCCAAAGATTCAGATTTCCTCAGTCTGAAGCTTCTCAGGAGCTTTCTGGAAAGCCCAGACTAAGGGAAACATCAATACATGAACATTGAATGAGAAACTGTGATGATGTCAACACGCACCAGGACCCGAGTTCCTCCCACTGCACCCCACCAGAAGTTGCATAACCACATTAGTGCATTAGTGCTCCTGCAGGAAAACAACCATGCACGGCCTGGGGGCCGGATGGTTTCCTGACAGGACCTGGCTCACATCCAGCCAGCTGAGGTCTTGGGCAGAGGAGGCTGCGCTGGCTGCACACCCCCAGGCAGGGCCTGGGCTCTGTTTAAATCTGCAGCGAAGCATCTGTCCCCTCCAAAGAGGGGCAATAGACGGTCCTGTTGTCAGGACAACTGCAGTTCAGCCACTAAAGAGAGTGAGGAGCAGCTGAGGGGGCGGGGGGGCTCAGCCTGGACAATAGGAGGCTCAGGGAGCACCTCACTGCAGAGTAAAACTCCCTGACAGGAGATTGTAACAAGGTGGGGTTGGTCTCTTCTTCCAAATGACAAGGGACAGGGCAAAAGGAAGCAGCCTCGAATTGCACCAGGGAAGGTTTAGATTGGACATCAGGGAAAATTTATTCAGAGAAAGGGTTGTCCAGCCCTGGCAGAGCTGCCCAGGGCGGTGGTGGAGTCCCCATCCCTGGAGGGATTTTGAAGTAATGCGGATGTGGCACATGGGGGCATGGGTCAGTGGTGGCCTTGGCAACACTGGGGGAAAAATTTGGCTCAATGGTCTTAAAGGTATTTTCCAATCTAAATGACTCTATGATTTTAAGGGAGTTGGCCAAGTTCTTGCTGTTCAGCAAACAATAAAATTCACGTGTGGGCTTTGAGCAACAGCTCTGGACAGGGAAAGTAGCTCAGACTGCAGGCTGTGCATCCAGGCACGGATTAGAGGCAGGTGGTCAGATATGGAAGTAGTGTCAAAAAAAGCAGGTTCTATTAAAATTATAATCATCTCAAAGCAAAAGGCCAAGAGGAGCTGAGCTGTTCAGGCTGCACAGCTACTGGAGCGACTTCCAGGAAGTCATGGGCATGAGGGGAATGGGCGACCTGCCTGGGACAGTGGCAGAAAGCATCCCCTAAAATGCTTAGATATTAATTGCAGTTGCGGGGCGGGTTTAAATGCAGCATTAATATGTTTAATATTCAGTTCCATCATTTTTAAAACTGAGTCAGCCCTTGGAAATCCACACTTTGGCCCTTTATAAAGCAGTTTGTACCCATGAGGCTGAATGCTCTTTACAAAGGAAGGCATTACCCTCCACACACTCTTGGGGGATTCAAGGCACACAGGCCTGGGAGGTCCTTGGAGGCAGAATCAGAAATCAAACAGGAATTTTAGCCTTGTCTCTTCCACTTGTCCTTACCTTTCTGCTAGTCCAGATCCCAGACCCAGGCTGTCACCCCTGCTACAACTTGCACTGAAGCCTCCCCTGTGGTTCATATGCTAATTTTCTGTGTGTGAACTATACTCATTTCTCCAATATTAACTGTAAATTAAAAGTATCTTCTGTCTCTTACTAATTCTACTGGTCTGTCCTTACAAGGCATAGCATTTTTTTTTTTTTTTAATTCAGACTATGATATCAAAGTAGTCCCTTCTGGCTTGAAAAAATGTAAGCTCATCAGTGTTTCAGACTGGAAGAAAAGCTGCCACTAAGTATCAGCCAATGCTTCCTTTCCTCTTCCTGTCTTCTTCAATGTTTTTGTCTCACTGGAGCCAGTAAAAATTTGGTCTCTCAAGCTACAGCGACCAGTCCCAGCAATGAGGCTGCATTTCTGCTTGGGGGATGGTTGTGTTTTTTATTTCCAACCGCATGTCCTCGCTGTCAAATTCCACATCATTTTTATTTAATCTGATTCTCTATCAAGCTGATTCCCTGTCTCCCAAGCCTCCCTGTCTTCCAGCTGGACATTTTTTAAAGCAGTGATTTGCAAAACATTAAAGAAGGCATATAAATAAATTACTGTCTGGAGAGTGAGTCATCATTATTTCATGGGACTGTCTCATAAAAAGTGGCTGTTTGTGGGCAAAGCAGGCCCGTGCTGCCCCCAAATTTATCCTGCTGCTCTCCAGCCTCCTGAGGGTTTGTCCTGCTCTGTCACTTCCTGATATTTTGCCTCCTGGTAAACAAGGTTTGGATGTTGCAGGAACTCAGGGGAGGCCAGCAAAGGCACTCCAAGACCTGAGACACAAGAGCTGCTCTGTTGTAATGTGGTTGCAGCATCGTGGATTCATAGGATCATTAAGGTTGGAAAAGACCTTTAAGATCATCAAATCTGATTGCTAAAGGGCAAGACACTCTGCAAATCACAGTTACATCTTCATTTCTATAAATTTGGGGCCTAAATTTAAGGAATTTATCCTGAGGGAGATCTGAGTGTGCTTTTACAGAGCGCAAAGGAGGGGAGAAATACAACAGGGATTGGTTTGACCAAGTCTGAGATCCCTCCCTCTTCTACCACTCCCACTCACTGGGGTCTCCCAACATTTCTACAGAGACTGAGCTTGTTTCTTCATGTCCAAAATTCTGCTAAGTAAGAAAGCAGGGAGGGGCCAATTAAAATAAACCTCAGACACTATTCCTTCTTCTGTCCCATCTTACACTTGCTGTGGCCTAGTTCCCATTTATATTCTATTTAAACCCCACACAAGAGCCATGCAATGACCCCACCTGAGGCTTCACTTCAAGTTCTCCCTCATCCCCATCACAGCTGTGAACTGCTGGCTCCCAGTCACTCAGCAGTGCTGGTTTCCGGGCACCATCTTACCAGTGGAAAAGCTCCAGACAAGTAGAGGAGCTGCACGTTGCTAGGTTTAAAAAATTATGCAGCAAAGCCTCCCAAAACCTCCAATGATTAAGCCAAAATGCCACCGCTCATCATTTCCACTTCTTCATCCGTGACTCTTCTGTAAGGACATGGCTTGGATAAACCCTCATATGGTGAGGGGGTTTTTGAGGGTTTTTTTTTGATTGCGAGGCCCTGCTGACAGGCAGAGTTCCCACAGATAGGCACCACAATACTGACAAATTCCTTTTCATTCCCATTCCCTTGAAGTTCCCACCCATCCCTCTCCGCGTGCAGAACAGATGTGACCTCGATGCTTCTATTTTAGGCTCTCAGTAGGATTTGAACAGGTATGAGAGACTTTCTGATGAGAATTCCAGCTAGAAAAAAGATCAGGTCTATGTCTGGTGCCAAACAGTGCAATTCCTTATGGAGCAAAAACCCAAGAAGAATTGAATGTTTTAATAACTTCCACTGAGGACCTGATGAGTCTCTGTGCCTTTACATAAGACCTAATACACCCAAAGGGACCCCATACTATAAAAAAAAAAGAGTACTGAATAGTAATTTGCTACTGTTTGAATGGAAATTTTATTTTCATTTTCTACTAAGACTGTTCCCAGAGGTCACAGAGCAGAGGGGCAGAACACCCAAGCTAAGGATCAGCCCCTCTCCATCACTTACACGTGGAATGGAGACTAAATACTGCATTTCTAAATAAAGGAACTAACAGTAAAAGTACCTTTCTTCATTAAAAAAAGGGACTACAAAGCAATAGAAAACAACCCGTGAATCCCAAGTTATGGCATTTTGAGTAACAAAAGGAAATTGGGAAAAATTCCGACATATGGAAAATTAAATTAAATTAGGCTTGGGCAGGAATCTGGTAGTTTTTAAAGAGAGCCAGCCCACAGCAGTGGTTATACTGGATCTGTGTCACCAGGTATGGCAGTCCTGTTTCTTAGGAATGGTGATTTTTCCTATTTGGGGAATGCAGAACAGGGATAGATAATTATTATGCCTCTATGTACATGAAGGCTGCAAATCAAAGACCAAGGTTCTCTCCCCCTTTACCCTCCATCTTCTTCCTTTTGTTGGCTAAGAGCCAAGATAGAAAATATGTTCATTCTCAGAAAAACCCTGGTAAATAAAGTAAGCAGAAAAAAAAATTAAATAATTAGATGCCTCAAAAAAAGGAAAACTAATTTGGGCTTAATTATTTTCTACGTACAAAGATAATCATCCTAATAGGTATTTTGTATTTGGTTATGGTTTATCCAGAAATGGCAGTTATTAGGATGCCTCGACAATGGAACAAGCCAAGCTACTAATGAGGTGTAATTATAACATAAGATATATATAATTAAACATTATACATTGACAAGTCCTTGACAGCCTGCAGTGAGTTAATCTCATGGCATTGCTCACAGTCTTGGGAGTACTCAGTGCCTCTTCTCAGCTAAATGCACATTTGGGTAATGCATTTTCCTTTCCCCAGCTCTTCCTGCAACTAGGTGGCACATTCCTCATTTCCTGGCAGTGTTTAAAGTGGAATTTTTAAAGATCCATTCAGATCTATTTGCACAACAGCCTAGAGTAATGACCATTGCTGCAAAATGTGAGCGTATATATTTGATATACTGAGAAGGGCCAGTATCCTGTTGCATTTGCATCCCGCACTGAGCTATTGTGAAGGCTGATGACATTTTGCTGGAAAAGCTGAGGAATACATTCAAAAAACCCACCCGGTGTTGATATTCGTGCAACAACCTTCATAAGCAGGTGGTAAATTGCATTTTCATGCCCTCCTCACCTGCACTTTACCCTTTAGCATTTTTCCCTCCCAGTTCCTTCTGACTTTTGAAATCTCAGACTGGCTTCAAGCAGACACTGTATTACTCTACACAAAATCATGTAAAGTTTTTGAGGATTTTTCTCCTTTTGGCCTAAAGAAGGAAATTTTCTTGCCTGAGATCTTTCATTTGGATGCAGCAGGAGCAGTAGTGTTTTCATGCAGGCTGAAAAACAAATATCTAATAATAAACAGAGTTCACAAGCAAGTAGAGGTGTTTTGTCATTGCAGAGCAAAGATCTTCAGCTCCATTACAGGTCCAGCACTTGCCTCTGGATCCTAAACTATGACATATAATGTGTGTTGTCCTCCAATTACAGAAAACACTGGTTTAGCTTCTTTTACATGAAAGGGTTGTCAAACATTAGCTGAGATTTCTCCTCTCTCCACATCCTTTCCAGCTGGACCAAGGCTGAGCAAAGCACGTGACTGCACGTATGGAATGAAAAATGAATCACTGGAGGCTCTGAGCCTTACTGAATCTGTTCCCCCCAGCCATGAGTAATGCAGCACTGCAAGTGTGGACAGTCCTGCCTCCCTGTGTCACAGAGGCACCCAAAAGTTAAGATGTTCTGTGAATAGGAACATGTAGCATTTATTTTTTTCTTTCTACTCATGAATAGTTAATAGAGGGCTCTTATTGCTTCACTTGAATGCTCATTTCCTACTCACTGGCAGGAAAACATCTGTGGTCAGAAGCTCAGCTGGTGCAAAGAGGTGTGTAATGGACAATGGATGGCTTTTGCCAGCTGATGATGTGAAAGACAATATTTCAGTGCTAAAAGTCTTCCATTTCTGATTAGACAGAGAAGAGGAACTCTGAGGCATGTGAGCAGCAGCTCTAGAAATCAGTATTTTAAAGTTAGAATGGGGGGAAAAGTGTTATCTGTGTTTCACAACTAGACTTGAAATTTTGGGACTAGTCCAAGATCACTTTTTTTCTGCTGTGGAGTCTTTTATTTCAATGTCGGGATCATCTCCACAACATCTGAGCACTTTCCACACAGAGCATCAGAGCATCATTATTTATCACATTTCTTCTTCTCCTGTCTCTGCAGCAAGACAAACACATGCAGCTAAGTGCTTCCCTTTCAAAGGGTTGTGGGGGTCACTTTTGCTTCTATTTTTAAGAATATTATTAATTAAGGGACATGAAGTCTGGCCGTCTTTCAGTAAATTTATATATTTTTATGAAGGGGTGAAAAATAGAAAAATAAGACAAGTATCTGGCCCTTTACAGGAGGGAGGTAAGATTTATAAGGATATTGTCCTGACCGCAGTAAATCTGCTGCACATTTGACCTTTCACTATATGGAAGAAAGTCACAGTGTGACAAAGAAATGAACTTTCTGACCATGATATTTACTCTGGAGATTTACAAAGACTTTTAGATATCCTGAGCTTACATCCCAGATCTTGGAGAAAACAAATGAGTTCATGAATGGCAAAAAAAAAAAAAAAGTGCTTTATTTTTAACTTCAAAAAATAGTAAGGTTATGATGAATCTTTGTCAAATGCATAGAAACAGAACCATAAAATGTCTTCAGTTGGAAAGAACCTTAGAGATCATCTTGTTCCACCCCTTGCCATGGGCAGGGACACCTTCCACTATCCCATGTTACCCCAACCCCCATCCAGCCTGGCCTTGGACACTTCCAGGGATCCAGGGGCAGCCACAGCTTCTCTGGGCACCCTGTGCCAGGGCCTGCCCACCCTCACAGGCAAGAATTTCTGCCCAGTATCCCATCTAAATCTACTCTCTTTCAGTTTGTAGTCATTCCCTGTTGTCTTGTCACCCCATGCCCCTGTAGAAAGTCTTCCTCCATCTTCCTTGTAGGCTCCTTTCAGGTACTGGAAGGTAAAAAATAGAGTTAATTTTAAAAGATAGAACATATAGTATTTTTAATGGTGAAAATTGAAAAAAACCCACAAAACCTACAGATTTTATATATATTCTTATTTTACTCTTTAAACCTTTCTCAAAGTAATCAGCAAGTGAAGCTAAAATGTCTGCAGAAAAAAAAAAGGACAAAGAGATAAATACATTGTTTTAGAGAGAGATCCACAGTGAGAGGAGAGGCAGACGAGGAAGGAGAGTATCAGATCCAGAAATTTGGTATGAGACCCTTAGGGCTGGATTTTCTTTCAGAGGTTTGTCCCCTCCCCACTTCCAAAAGGGAAGAAGAGAGAAGGGACAACGATTGCCCAATGTTTTCTAATGGAAAAGTATCTTATTTTTCCCCTTGGGATGACAACACTGGATGGGCGATGGCTGACAGATTCCTTGTGTGGTTCCTGCACTGTTAATCCATGAAAATCCCTCTTTTTTGGTATAAAGCCAGAGTTTGGACTGGTACCAAGAGAGGACACCAGACTAAGCATTCACCTGAGATCCTGTTTAAAGCTTTGGCTCTTTGTCTCCCCTGGCTTCCTCAGGAGACTTCTTTAAAGCATTATATTTTGCTGTCTGACTCTAAGAAATTATGTCAGCATGGCAGGACAGGCTGAGAGTCTTCCTGTGGGCTTCTAGGAAAGGAGAAAAACACCTGGATCAGGATTTAACGGCAAAAGAAGGAAAGCAGGTCCAAGAACAACTTTCCACTTTGTTAGAAAGAGTCAGCAATGCAGCAGAAGTAGTTGTATTTCACTTAGAGCTTGGGCAAGGGGGGACAGAATGAGTCTAGAAAAGGTTTTGGCTATTTGTGCCTATCTGCATGCCCTTACAGCAAGGAGCTGCCTCCTGACTTCTCTCCAGCAGCTCAGGAAAGCCATGCTGCCTATTCCAGCACGGTTTCATTCCCTCCTCACACTTCCCTCTGACACAATTCCCTCCTCCAATTCTCAGAGCCAATCTTTCAGTGCCAAAACACCTCCTCCCCACCCTGCTCTGTGCAGTGGAGTCTTGCTCAGTGACCCCGGGGTGGAGGAGTGACAGCCTTAAACAACTATAAATTACAAAGGTAGCACTGAGGGGTCCTTAGTGCTGGAATAAAGTTTTTAACTCAATCCTCTTGAAGCAGAGGAGGGGGGTGGATTAATCCAGACAACTCATTTTCAATCCACTCTTTCAGCATGAGCTGACATAACTCACATTGACATCTTTGGGACCCAAAGAGCACCTGCCATGTTGAGCCCAGGTAGAAGAAAATAAAGCATAATCCTATTTTGTTTCTGTCCATGGATTCATGTCACCTTCGCTGATTTTGGTTTTCTTCTTTTTTAGTTATCTGCATCGAGAAAAATAAATAAAAGCTGTATTTAGAGCAGACGTGGGTTTGTGCCTGTATGTGTGGGTGGCAATTCCTACACCAGCAAACCCCAGGAAGAGCAACTATTAATTTCATTTTGCAAATTTGGTTTGTATACATATAGCCGGTTCAAACCATTGTACAAGAGTCAAAAATATGCCAAGCACTTCCAAACTTACAGAACTGTGACTAAACTTGGTGAGGATTCAATAGGCTCTGCAGAGGTTAATTAAATTTGTATAGATTTATTCTTCATTCAGCGCTGTAAAAGGCTCTTCTCTTTGGCTGTCATTGCCAAGTTGGTGATGGGGGAAACTGAGAAGCCTGATCTACATCAATCTTCTGTGCTGCCAGATACTGAAATACTTTGCGGAATATTGGTCTGGCATAAATTGAGCAAGGAAGGAAGAAAACAGAACTGCAGCTAAAAGCTGTTTGGGTGATCTGTGGGCTGCCATGAATGTTAGACTTGCAGGCATAAGTGACACATTGAAACCTCCTCTCGCTGGGAATTAGCTACGGAAAAATGAACACTTTCCATCTTGCTCTCAGGCAAAATGGATGGTCACTTCTCCAGCAGGGCTATACGAGAGTGGAATGTGGTAATCTCGGTTCCATGAGAATATTCATAGAATCCCAGAATGGTTCAGGTTGGAAGAGACATCAGAGATCATCTACTTACAACTCCTGCCGTGGGCAGGGACACCTTCCACTATCCCAGGTTGCTCCAAACCCCACCCAACCTGGCCTTGACACTTCCAGGGATGGAGGAGCCACAGCTTCTCTGGGCAACCTCTGCCAAGGCCTCACCACCCTCACAGGGAATAATTCCTTCCCAGTATCCCATCTAAACCTACTCTCTGTCAGTGTAAAGATCATTCTTCCTTGTCCTGTCCCAAGGCCCTTGTCCAAAGTCCCTCTCCAGCTCTCTTGGAACCTTTTTAGGTACTGCAAGGTCCTGGAAGGTCTCCCTGGAATATTCCCTTCTCCAGACTGAACAGTCCCATCTCTCTCAGCCTGCCAATATTACACTCCCAAACAGCACTCAAGCACTCAGGTAAATTCTCTGGCATTCTAAATTACTGGAAAGGCTACAGCTACTGTACCACCAGTAGGACTGCACACATCTACAACATTTCATTCGGAAAGCAAGTGCGGGTGGGGGTTTCCTTGTACAAGGGGCCAGGCAGGCAGGTAGCAAAGCAGAGTGGGCAGCGTCCCAGGGGAATTCCAATCTGTGGATTACACACACAGCAAGTGGCTGGGATGAAAAGAAAGATGAAGGCAGAAGGCTGAGAGATTAAGATAACATTATAAAGAATACTTTGAATGTCCAGGTCTCTGCTCAGCTTAATTTGCTGTGCAAGTCACCTGCTCAGCAAAGCTGAAAACACGGTTAAATCCAGCCCTCCTCCACAAAACTCTGGGATGTGTTTAGTTTTTAGCTTGTGACGAAGTGTTCTGCTAAACATGGATTGACTGCTGAGTCTGAGCCTGAGGATGTTGTTAAAATAGTGGTGAGAGGAGAAGCAGTTAACATTATTTATTAAAAAGCTTTTAACAGCATTCCTTACAAAAAGCTGCTTAAGAAACTCATCTGTCATGGGACAAGGTTCTGCCTGGGGTTAAAAACTGATAAAAAGATAAAAAAGGGCCAGGCTTGATAGTCACATTTCATGGATGATTGTCAAAGGAATCCACAACAGGAATGAAACCCTGTAATGTTCCTACAGGGACACTGAGTAACCCGAAGTGTCACTGTGAGCAGCTGGTGTTTTTTACTAAAAGTCATTAAAAATTATATATTGATGCTTTGAAAAATTATTTTATTTTAAAAAGGTGTAGTTAATGATCACCCTGAATATTCCAGTTATACTGTGGATCCCTTGCCTCAAGACTGAACTCCTTGGAGGATGGCTTCAACTTTCTTTTTGACAAGAAAAGTATTTTGCATAGTCCAGGCAGCAGCTGAGACAAATACCAACAAATATTGTAAATAATCTGGAATGAGGCCTTCAGCTTTTTTTTTTTTTTGTTGTTGGTGTTCCAGGAAAAATGTGGGTTACGTGACATAGTTTAGATTGGCCAAGACTAAATAATACTTTGGAGAATTCTACATGGCCAGACTAAACTCTCTGCACAACATTCATGACAGACGAAATTCACTGCAGATAAATTTGAGGAGACACATGCTGGAAAGGACAATTCAACTGCTCATATGCATAGCTGAGTTATAAATTAACTGTAATTATTCAAGAAAAAGATCTTGCTGTCACTTAGGACCACTCCATGAAAACATCTGCTCAGTGCACATCAGTGATCAAGAAGCAAATGAAACGCCAAGATGTATTCAGAGAGGGTAAAGGTTTAAGGTGGGAAATATTCTAAAGCCATGGCCTAAGTCAAAGGTGTGCAGACACCTTGAACATTGTCATCAAATGTGATTCAAAATTAATTTATTGTGAAGGGAAAGGATTCAGGGAAAAAAAAAAAAAAAAAACCTGTGAGGGTAACATTAAAATAAGTAACAGAACATAGATGAATAGAAAATCTCATTTTCCCCTCTCCTGCAGCACAAGCTATGGAGTTGGCCCTTGTCCAAAAGATGAACAGATAGAAGTCACATTCTGAGAATCTTTTTTTTAAATAAATAATATGTGTAACATATTCCTACAAACTCTCATCTCAGAGCTTAAACACTTTCAAAATAACTGTCAATGACATTCAAACTTAAAGAGAGGAACCCTAAGAAGTGACATAACCAACCAAGTAGCAAAAAAGAACTTTTGGAGGAAAACATCCCCTCTTGCCAGGTTATCAAATACATTTTATAGTCATTAAAGACTTCTGAGGGTTTAACTCCAGCTTGCCTGCAATATTCCCTCTCATATTACAATACTCTAAGGATTTCTGGAATATTGCCAGCTTGCTTCAATGTGTGCTGGACTGCTTAACCTGTCTGAACCCAGGATTCAAACTTCTTGAGAGAGAAAGCATCAAGCAAAAGTGTTGAAATAAAGATGTCGAAATAAATGTTAAAGTACAGCAAACTGAGAAAATAGAAGGAAAAGTAAAATTTAGCCCAAAAGACTTGATAAATGAGACTCTAGTTCATATCCTTCAGCAAGCCAAAAGTGTAAGAAAACAGCTCACTGAAGGAAAAGAAATATTAGCCCAAAACAGCTTTGGGAATTATTTCCCAACAAAAACCATTTCAAGTATCTGAAGCACAAAAATCTATTTTATGCTTCTCTATGCAGTTGATCATGCATTCCTTCAGGCAGGCAAATCCTATTGACTAAACAAGATTCATGTGCAGGGAGCAACAATGGGATCAAACCAGGAATGGGTTTGATGGGATTGTTGTTTGAGCAACAGTGGGATCAAACCTGAGGAACCAGGCAGTTAAGGGCACAGCAGGGCAGGAAGCAGCTCTTCTGTCTTGGCAAAAATACGTGAGAGTTGAAAAATAATACGTCTGTGTATGGAGAAAAAATTCCAAAACAACCTTAATTATNGGAAGGAAGGAAGGAAGGAAAGGTTCTGATAAAAAAATCCAAGAAATTTCCAAAATATCTCATGATCTCAGCCCCTGAGTGGTTCAGACACTTTCTCAAGGGGAGATGGTTGGAGCTCAGGTGCCTCTTGAGCTCCGTTTGCAAACTGGTACCACCAAAAACTGTAGAGCAAGGAAAGCAAGTGGTGTCACATGTTGCTACCTTATAGCACCTAGACCACTCAAATTTAGCTATTTGTGTCAGGAATACAAGACTCAGTGCCTCGTGTCTCTTTTCCACGGAGGTAATGCATCTTTGAAATAGGGGATGGTGGCTCTATGTCCCTTATCCCCATCTCTTTTCAATTCGACAAGAAATTCTGCCTGCATCCGAATGCCTTTTCTGAGAAAATTGATATCTAATCTCCTTCAAGAAAAATAAAAAATAAAAATGTTTTGATGAAACTGCATTTCATCAAAGAAAAGGTAATTTCTTAGAAATGTCCCAAACACCCCTGGGTAATACTTTGTTTTCTTTCTTCAGAGAGACCTACCTTGCCTTGAAAATGTGCACACTAAAGAAATACACTGCTGGCAGCTCTGCTTTCAGACACATAATCCCTCCATGGCCACATGGAAGGTACCCCTGTACATGTAGCTAAGCAGTAGAGTTATCTTTTGGTGCATTCAGTGGTTATAAAACCACCTCCCTGCAAAAAGGGACTGTGGCACCAATATAACATTTTTTTTTACTATTTAGGTAGTGATAAAAATTAAAGCTGCTCTGCAAGCATGCTTAAAGTAGGACAAAATTAATTTTCGAAGGGTAAGAACGCTGTGAGAACCTCATTCTAGCCCGTAGGATGCTTGATTATTTACTTCAGTTGTTGTGGTGTTCATTTCCTATTTTTCCAGTAGCATCTAGAGGCTGTAATCTGGGTCAACAGCCTCTTCATTTAAATATTGTTTGTACAGGTAGGCCCCTGTGGAAATATCGCAAGCACTGACACTGCTGTGGCTAAAGCAGTGCCATTTATCAGCTAAACTGCACTCACTGGTCTTTTGCCTGCTCTTGTTGCAAATACAAGGTAAAGCAAGTAAACTGAAAGCAATTTATGTGAACACATTTTATTTCGTGCGTGCAGCGGATACACAGCCTGGGTACGGGTAAATATCGTCCTTGAAAAGCTGAAGGGGTAAAGCCCTGAGCACTCTGAGCTGCCCTCTCAGCTGCCCTTGCTCTCAGCAGAAGATTTGGCTGAGGATCTCCTGAGGTCTCTTCCAGCCAGGGTGATTTTACGGGCAGTGAGCGTAGTTGAGAGAAACGTCTGTGTCTCATGGTAAACCAGCTGCAGGTGGTTGTTTACATAGACCTCCAGTTCGATTTTTTAGGATAATTTTGTTATGCATCACTGAAAACAGCTACAAATTCACTGTCTCAAGAGTGAACGTTTGCCCAGACAGTTCAAGAAGCCGGTTATATCAAATAAACTTAATTGTGTGACAGCCAAACATTACTTTCCAAGAGCCTTAGTAAGGCACAGCTTTCCCTGTGGGCCTGGGTTTGGTGCTCACTGGTCGGTATCTGGTGTACAGAACAACACTTGGCAGCTGGTGGTATCTAAAAATAATTTTTAAAAGAGTTCTGATTTTTTTTCCTCTGAAATTTTGCATATTTCTGTTGTCCAGCTTCCATCCATCGATCCTGTGTGCTATCTTTGAGCTCAAGTATGAGTGAAGCAGTCACCACCAGCACCCTGCACCCCAAGCAGGGCTTGCCTCATCCCTTCCCACAGTGACTCCTTAGAGGGTATAAATAATGAACTCAAGAGCACCAGGACACAGGAAGTCAGGGGGTTGCTCTCTAAGGACAGTTTCTAAATTGCATGGCTGGAAAACTGCTCTCCTCCTCCTATTTTGATAACATATGAGCCAAAAAACATCTGGATTATATTTTAACCTTCGCACCCTTTCTCCTCCTGGTCCCTGATATCCTGGAGATGCTTCTCTGCCCTCTGGTTTATGAATGTGACAAACCAGAAAACTGCCATTAATTATGCACATAACATCCCTTAATGCTGGCTTAGTGGGACTCATTTCCCATTGCCTTTTGCCACACAGAAGGGAGTGGGAAGAAAGAAGGAAGGAAATAAGGGAGGCTGCAAATAAGTTTATGGCTGGAGCTTTCTTGGTTGTAATTACTTCTTTTTCTAAACTGTTGGAAATCCCAATTGCTACTGTAAGTACTTAAATAAAGGAAACAGGAAGTTTGGATGACATCCTTATGTACTGTCCTATCCAGCTGTGATGTTTGTGGGTGGAGACAATGATTTACTTTTATTCATTAATCACTATAACTTACTTCTGTTACTTTGTTGAGTTGCCAAAAAAATTGTTTGTAATAAGAGTAAGCACATTCCTTAGACTCTTCAATACAACCCTTTTTTATCTTTCTTCCTGATCAAGTGACCAAAATAAATCACATTGCTTTTGAAAACAACCTTCACACCTTCGGCTTTAATTTCAAGATGACAAACTTGGGCATCCATTTGTAAATGCCTCAGTCCTTGCTCTCGAGATGTGACGTCCACTGAGCTGCCACACAGCCGTAAATGGGTTAGGGAAGCATTCCCTGCTCCATGAGGCATCCAGAGCTGGCACCAGAGCTGCATAATCAAAAGGGAATTATCCTTCACTGCCTGTCTTGGTTCAGCTGGAAAGCCATGCTCCCATTCCCTCTGAATCCACCTGCACCTCCCATCGACTGAAATCCCACCTGGCAAATCCCATATGGATCTCGCTGTAGGATCCGGTCACAGATGTGAAGCCAGTTTTGAGGGCAAACTGAGCACGTTTTAACTATCTCTGAAAATGACTGATTTAACCATGTCCTTAAAGTACATAGTGATGAAGTGGCATCTTCTTCTCTGCTCTGGTACCAAACTATCTTTAGTTGGCAGATTTTTCTACTTTTAGGCCTATTTTCCTGAGGAGAACAGAGCTGATGATTATTATTAGCTGTCCCTGCCCACAGCAGGGAGCTGGAACTAGATGATCTTTAAGGTCCCTTCCAACCCAAGCCAGTCTATGATTCTGTGATTCTATCCATGGTCTATCTGTGTGGGATGTGCCACCGTCCTCGTATGACATATTTCTAAAATAAAAAATCCTTTTCCCCCCTCCATTTCCATGCAAGTGATGACTCAGCCATTATTTGCAAACTGAACCACCCTCCAGGCTTTAAATGTACCCAGCCTCCAGCATGAGGAGCACAAATGAGCAATCCTGTGTAATCATTCTCAAAGCACCAAGATATTTCCCTCTGTTCCACCGCTGACCACCCCGTGATGCAGACAGGGCACAACTCCCACGTGTCCCCACATCATTTTCACTGACCCACTAAATCAAATCACATGCAAGGGTGAGGCACGGCCACAACAGGACACAATCCACTAGCAGAGTGATTTTTTTGAAAAGAGAGCTTTCCAAAATGTTTGTGAGAGCAGTCCCATTGAGACTGTTCTGGCACGCTTACAGCATCCCTGGGCAGCTTTTGTTTTGTGCCCACATTGTGATAAATATCAGTGCATCCACCTGAACGTTCTTGAACAAAACACAGAGATTTCAGCAACAAGTTGCTCAACCTTCCATTTGCATGAATGTCCAAAATATTTCTCCCCAATTTGTCCAACTCTGCTGCACAATGCTGCAATTAATTATGCTCATATCGAAGGGCTCCAATGGAACCACTTTAGGAATAAGTGTATACAGTCATTGTTTATTCTGTGTACTTCTTGGAACCATTTTTCGGAGACAAAAATCTTGTATTTCTGAAACAAGGCATTATGTTCCCTTGTATTTTCAGAGCAGTGTTAAACTGGTATTTTTTGAGCCTCCTATGGTTGGAAAAATGAGAAAATGGGAACCTTAGCCCCTTGAAAGATAGAACATGATTAAGCCAAAGCAGTTTAGTGTTACATTGCAATTGATATAATTATATGCCACCACTGCCCTGGTGAACCTGACACAGAACAGTGTCCAAGGGAGTGTGAGTTTCCCTCAGCAGAAGAGATGTTAAACAAATGGACAGCAAAATTTACCAACCACTTGAGCATGGCAAATGGGCAAAGTTATTGTGCTCCACCCACTGCACAAAGAGGAGGGATAACACAGGATAAAAAAATTGACATACCTTTCATGCCTTAGGTTTAACTTTTATATTTTTCAAATCCTGTACTGCCTGTACACACACACACAGAGTGAGTGATTCTGAAGTTTCGTGTGGCCAGTTGACCACTGTTCTCTCATGCTGGTTAGACATAACAAACCCTCTCCAGGTTTGCTCTTCAAGGACACCTTGATTGTCCCAGGCCCCAAAATGTGTAAATTAGAGCCTTGAGTAGAGGAGCAAACTTGGGGTAATTACATCATTAACTGAAGTTATAATTGGAGAATTAACCCTGATATGCAAATGGACCATATTTATAAAGTGTGAAGAGCCCATGACCCAGGGTCCCTCTTGGGTGGAGCCCCTTGAAGGCTTTACTCTGCTGAGGTGTACCTTTGGAAGCCCTTCAAATAAATACCTACTTTTATTCTCTTATTCTTTTCTAGCCCCTGTTTTCAGGCAGCCAGTCCAAGGCATCAACCTTTGGAAAACATTTGGGGGTTATTCCACAATGTGGAGGTTGTTCTGGAGCCTGTTTTTCCCATTTTAAATGGGAGTTTGGTTCTCTCCAAATCCCATTCCATTGGTTATTTCACTGTCTTCTTCATGTCCTGGCTCGTCTGGCCAGTTCAGCCTTAGGGCTTCAGGACCGTTCATAAAAAGTCAGAACCACCCATTCAGCACACCTAGTCCTTGCATGGAGAGTGTACAAATATTTAACCTGTCCTTGCATAAAAGGAGTCTCTGAAATTGCTTCTTTCTCTTTGAAAACTGTGATTGGAGTTCACTGGTGTCTTTTCAAAGTGACACTTAGCACCTTTCGCGTCGTTTGGTGGTGGCTGAAGGGCTCAGCATGAAAGCAGGAGGCTCAGCTCCCTGCCACTTTCATTCTGAAAGGGTTTCAGCCCACTTATTTCACCTTGCAGAAGAGAAATTCGATCTTTTTCAACTTTGGGCTATTCTGGGTACTTTGTACTTCACTTCTTAATGCTACCATTTGATGCATGTGTACAGGAGAGAAAAATGGCATAAATATGTCTCTCTCTAGCCTGGTGCTTCAGCATGGCGAGGTATCTGGTTTTCAATTGCTTTCTGGGACAGTTCCTGTAATTTAACAGTCACAGAATGTGCTTAAGCTGTCCAGATAAGATGGAGAGAACACAGAATTTCCTTTTTCTCTTATCTGTCAGCAAAAATTGGCAGTAACCTGTTTTTTTAATATGATGGTGTTCCTTGCTCCCCTGATTGGTTCGTTGGCTGGCCAGAGCAGCCGCTTCAAAACAGCCCCATGGCAAGTACCTCACCTGAATTATTCCTTCATGGCCCCAGAAATGATCCCTGTGTGTCAGGGGTTGAATATGGTCTTGTTCTCTTGGAAGAGATGAAGGCTCTCAGGTTGAGGATGGACTTCAGCTCAGCACTCACACCTCTTGGATGAATGTACCATTCCCTGAGTCACTGCATTTTAAGGCAGAGGTCACAATCACTTCTATCCTTGGGTGTCTGTAGTGGTTTAGTTCGCATTTTCCCCTTCTGTGAGATAAGAACAGGGAAGAATACAAAGCAGGCACCAAACTTTAAAGAATATAATGAAGTTTATTGCTACAACCAGAACTAAAATGGAATAAAAAGGAATTAAAGCAATTTAACCCCCTTTTTCTCTCCAGCACCTCCCCCATCCACCTATAATATAAAGGCACAAACTTCAGTTTGCCACTCTAAAACAATTTTTGATCAGTTCACGCTATGGAACTTTTCCACAAGAACAATCTTCTCATGGCATCCACGTCACAGCCCAGCCGCCATCAGGGGTGGGTTTCTGTTGACATGTGAGGGTGCCTTTCCTCGATTACAGCTTCCCCACAACTGTATTCGAGGGTTCACCTTTAGCTACAGGGGGTACAAGTTTAAGGATAAGCAGTTCCAGAAAATCAAAAGTTCTCTT
>VYZQ01033653.1:21727-60817 GCA_013400655.1 Mystacornis crossleyi | reverse complement strand
GGGAGAGGCCCAGGCCCACACAGGGCTGGGGGCCGTGGCCCGGGCCCACCAGGGCCGAGGGGAAAATGACCATGGCCCCGCGGCTGAGCTGGACCATGGCCTGGCCCGGCCCCCACCAGGCCGCACAGGTTCTCGTTAGCAGTGCCCAGCAGGGCCCCGCCGGGCCAGTCCAGCTCCCCTGGGGCTGAGCGGGCCCTCAGTTACCTCTGTCAACACCGGAACAGCAAGAGAGGGAGTCCCTCCTTGTCCCTCTTTAAATGCTGTACTTCACAGAGGCAAAACCCTTCTCTCAGTGGCTCAATAGAGCAGTCTCTATTCAAATTAGTTAATTGTTTGGTTTTATGAAGTTCTGGCGGAAATTACAGCACCTCTTCCAGCCAGATCACTTCCCCAAAGAAACAGAGCCAAAAAAAAAAAAAAAAAAAACTTGAAGCGCAGGAAGGGTGCCAACCCATGACAGTGTTCTGTGCAGGTGTTTGTTCTTTGGGGGTTCTCCACATCCCTTTGCTCTATTCCAGCTGAAACCAAAGACAGATGTTTAAATTCATGTTACAGGACAGGTGAATCTGTACCAGGACAAGCATGTTTGAAATGCTTTTGGGCATAATTTGTGAGCTGTGTTCTTTAATTTTACACAGATTCTGAGTTTCTCTCCTTTTTAAGGATCTGCCCTCCATCATCTGCATCAGGAATCCGCAGCAGCAGATCTCCGCTCCTGTGCCAGTCACTGAGACTTGGATGTGGGGTTTGCCACGAGGCAGCAGTGAGCAATTAGCTGGAATGCCTGGAGTGGGGAGGGCTTCAGTGCCATCCCTGTGGTGTGTCTGTGCTTTTCCTCCTCCTGTGCATATTTAAGACTCTCAGATTTTCTTTTTATCTGCAAATCACATCAAACTCCAACTGATGCTTCTGGCTTTAAATACCTGTAAAAGAGCATTTTATTTTGCCTTTTGCATTCTGACAGCTACCATAGGGGGTTTATTATTTCTTCTTGAATACATTTGTTCTTTTACCTTGTATACCCCAGGACTGCTAAAAATTAGCAAATCAGAAGTGTTGTTTTTATTTGGATAATCTTAATATCGTACAAGCATCAGATTTTGTCTGACCTCAATTCTCCCCCTTCCTGCATTACATAACCTGGCAGCTCAGACTTCTGATTAGGCTTTGTAATTCCAAAAATGTGTCAGAACATATACGTTACAATCATTTGACATATCTAAGTGTAACAGGTGAACCCACAGTTCTCCTGAAAATTGAAATGGTTTCCATTTTGCTGTGTGGAATAAATACATCTCTTTTCTTTTTTTTCACTTCTCACCTCCTCATGTGTTAGCAGTGCCATGTATTTTGCTGTAATAAAATAGCCTTGTATTTGCACTAAAAATATTTGTATTAAAAATACAGACCACATTGCAAAAGTCAATAATTTCAAAGTGTTTTTTTCCCCTCAGAAGAGTTTGTGGGTTTGTTTTAAACCAACCATTTTTCAACAGAGATGTTATATGCACAAGAAAATATAAAAGGATACCAACCCAGTCTGGTTTAAAGCTTTTGAGATATCTAAGCTTCCCTTAAAATTTTGGAACATAATTTTTTTGGGAAGGAGAGTGAGTCTGGGTTTTTTGCTGTTTTTCTTTTTTCCCCCGTGCTTTATTTCAACTGATTTTGGTCTTATTTTTCAGAGAGGGCTCATCATGCTGGGCAGAAGTGATAACAGGCTGCTGGACGTTGGACAGGCTCAGGGGAAACTGAGAAAAAAGAAAATACTTGAAGTGTGTGAGGTTTTGCCCTGGCTTTTTCTGTTTTTCTTTTTTGTTCTGTGGGGAAGAGCTTTCAGATGAGAAAAACCAGCAGCGATCCAGAAACATGTAGCTGTGTCCCTCTGGAAACTGGGAACTGCTGATTGCTACAAATCTGTTTAAGGCTGGAAAATCTGCAGCTGGCAGAGGCAGTGCTGGGGCTCCCAGGGCTGCTCCTGAGGCTCAGCATCCTCCGATGGAGCAATGCTGGGACCAAGGGAGCACGGCCAGGTGTCACTCAGCCCCTCTCCCTCTCCCTCACTGTGCTGTGGCCTGGAAATCAACCCCCTAAAATCAGCCACAACACGTAGGGAGGCATGGGAAAAAGGCATAGGAGGCCTGAAGAAAAGTGACAAAAATCACACATTGCACCTGAAGGGAACTTGACACAACATAAAGACAAACTGCAAATAAATCGATGTCAACTCAGATTTATTTGTACAACCACACAAAACCCCATTTTTCACGATGGCTTCCCATCCCCCAGCTCTCCAAACACTGCAAGGTTAAAGTGTGGAGGGTTCGGTGGAGATGAACAGCTTTCAGCTGCTGGTGGGCGAGCTGCAGCCCAGAGCCTCCCATGAGGAGGTGATGTGAGGATAAACCAAGGAGAGGATAATGAAGCAAAAGGGGGTGACCACGGGATGCTAATGTGAGCTGCTGCCATGGTGAGTGCTCCAGACTGCCCCTTCCTGGCTCTGTCCTTACCACTGACTCCGAGGCTTTGGTGAGAAAAAAGCACTTTGTTTAAATTATTGCACTAGCTCTGAGTGCAAAATGCTCGGAGTATCAATGAATCAAAGGCAAAGAATACAGCTTATCCCAGACGTGGAGATTTCAATCCTCCGGAGAGATGAAAAAGCACTAATGCTGAGTGGCTGTGTGCACTTCCAGTAATTACTAAAGAATAAAGTCTGATATCAGTGATATAGAAATGTTAGGTTATGTAAAGCTTGCAATGAATGAAGGGAATTTTGGGGAGAGGAGGATGTGCATTCATGGCTTCATTTTAGTTTGAAAAGTATTACTACTGGTAATGTAAATATGCTGTCTTTTCATTAAATAAAATTAAAAACATGCCATTTCCCTGGAAAGACTTACCAAATCCCCACTTTTCCCTGTCAAGCCTGGCCATTCTCCGATTCTGAGTTTAAATCAGGGAACTTGGACTCTGGTTCCTTTTTCCTCCCTTGTAATAAAAACACTTATGTGTTTCCTTGACTGAATCATTAAATCTGTAAAAATCTAGAAAAAAATACTCCTGGCTCTCTATGCCGTGGAACACTGACAAGTCTGCCAGTTTCCAAAGGTGCTCAATGCCAAAAAATTGGTTGAAACCAGTAAAGCCTGAAGATATTCATAACTCAGTAAAGACAATGTGTGCCCAAAACCCGAGGCAGTCACAGATAGTGGGGACGTGTGAAAATGGATTCCCACACATGCAGTGCACCCTTGAGCAGAAGTGAACCAGGAGAGGTTTAGATTGGATTTTAGGAAACATTTCTTCACAGAAAGAGTTTTCAAGCTCTGGCACAGCTGCCCAAGGGAATGGTGCAGTCTCCATCCCTGGAGGGATTTAAAAGCTGTGTGGATGTGGCACTTGGGGACATGGTGCCCTTGGTAATGCTGGGGGAATGGATGGACTGGATGATCTTAGAGGGTTTTTCCAAACTAAATGATTCTGTGATTCTTCAAAGGCAAAAGGGCTGAATCAAAAGAGGTGGCCCAGCAGATGATTAATTCAGTATCCACCCAAAATGTCATCAATATTGTAGGTATTTTTTCATTACTGCAAATATTTGGCACTCTGGCAAGTGCCTTTTGAGCACTAATTAATTCTCTTTGCATCCCCTGGATCTGGGGATCATCCCCAACTTCTACATGGAGAATCAAGGTTTTAAAAGGTGAGACCATGAGCCAGAAATAGATTTGGGCTGTCTGACATCTGCCTTCCTCGTGGGACTGGAATAATAGATTAGCATCAGGGAGGGATTCCTTGCCGCTGCTTTATTTGTGCTTCTGCAGGGTTTTTTTTCTGTCTCCCTGTCATTCAGCAGTGCTCAGGCATAAATTCCTCGTGCTGCCATTGCCAAAAGAGGAGCCTCTCGACTCTTGGATGTGTGAAAGTGGTGAGTGCAGTTTATTTGAGCGCATGGCAGGGGGCCAGGCAGGTGGGTGGCTTGGCTGGAGCCAGAAGCTGCCAAACACAGAGGGTGAGATGTCTTGGGAGGGAAAAAAACTCTGAACCCTTCCTGTGTCAGGCTGACCCTCTTGGCTAAGGGTGGAAGGTGATATTTAAAGTCCATTCCACCCAAGCCATTCTGTGATTCCAGGATTAAAGATGAAATTTCAAACCATCCTTCCCCACCCTCAACACACACAGAAGAAGAACAGAATTGAGAACTTTTCCACTACAGTTTGTTGCAACAAAGAGAAGTCCCATAGCAGGATGGAGTTTCATTCTTTCTTTAATTCCTCTGATAGTTAGATTTAGTCATTCCCTTAGGACACCAGGGATGCTTTTTGAAGATGCCCATGACAGACATTGGAGAGTTTATTATACTCTCTTCTTCTTCATATTGTAAGAAGTAGAGAAGACCTCCAGAATGCCCTAAAGTCTCAGTGGTTTGAATTTTTTAAAACAAAGGCAATATAATAAAAATAGTAATTAAAAAAAGAAACCTAACAAAACCAAAACTACAACAACAAAAAAACCTGCAACAATACAACAAAAAAAGGCAGAGAGCAGGTCTCCTGAATGAGTTACAAATACGAAATGCCCAAAAGTGAGAGGGGAAATGACTCACCCCAAGGTCACACAACAGCTTGGGAGCAACAGCGGTGAAAGAATGTAAAAATCCCAGTTTGTTGCCTTAGAGAGAGGGACCCCCATCCTTCCTGGGAATCTCTGGAAGCAGCTGGGGAATGAAAGTGACTCTCCCTGCCTGTTTCCTTGGAGATGGAGAGCAATGTTTGCAGCAGCAAGCATGAGGGAATTTTCCTCCTTGGAAAGGGAGCCAGGTATCATCCTGCCCTCAGCCTGGTCGGATTTATGTGAGCAAAAAGCCTGTAGAGTACAAAAAGATCTTGTTTCAAGTGAATGTGTAGGACATGGTGATAGGGAGAGAGGTTATTTCAGAGCAAGATGTGGGAAATCCAAAGCTAAATCTTCCCTCAAAGCCTGTACTTTCAAGTTGCAGGGAGTAAGGTACATGGAATATGCAGGAGCCTGGAAAAGGAAGGAGTTTGCCAAGTTACGTAATGCAGTTGGATGTTCTTGCTCTAACTACTGACCTGGATCAAATCTGTCGCCAACTTGCTCGCACAGAAGTCAGCAGCTGATTCCTGTACTGGCCTGGGACACGTTCTGTTTCTAACATGTGTTTTCCAGCGGAAAACTTACCAGAGAACTCAGAGGAAAAACATCCTTTTACAGATTATATATGTAGAGCTATACACTAGAGCTAAAAATACTCCTTTTTATGCACCTCCGTGTAGTTTCGTGACTTTTGGCATTTTGCGTAAGTGTCTGTGCTTGTTACAGGGTGTTTTGTGGAGGAGTTTGTGTCTTCTGACGTGCAGGAGTGACGGGAGGGATGTGAGACTTCGCTGGGCGGGCGAATGTGTTGCCAGACGCCCGCGCTGGGGGCCTGGACCCCAAGAACAGACACTTCTGCCAGGACTCCTCTCTGAGGAGCTCTTTCCCCAGCTCCAGGGTGCTGTGGCCAAACACTCAGCAAACAGAAAACAGGCAGTTTTTATAAAGCTTTACCTGACAGATTTGTGTTGTGCGTTGGTATCGCTTTGCACTAAGCCAGCTCAGATTTATGGCTCAGCCCGAGAGCAACCTCCCAGTTTATCTGAGCTGTCGGGTAACAGGACCCATCTGTTTAACAGGCAGCACCTTTTAGCTCTTTAGTTTTGATTTTTTTTTTTTAATTTCCTTTATCATAGAATCATAGAATCATATCATTTTATGAAATGGTAAAATGGTTTGAGTTGGAAGGGGCCACAAAACTCATCTCATTCCAACTCCCTGCCATGGGCAGGGACACCTTCCACTACCCCAGGCTGCTCCAAGTTGTGTCCAACCTGGCCTTGGACACTTTCTGGGATCCAGGGGCAGCCACAGCTTCTCTGGGCAGCCTTTGCCAAGGTCTCACCATGCTCACAGCAAAGGCTTCCTTCCCAATATCCCATCTAACCCTGCCCTGGGTTAGATTGAAGTCATTCCCCCTTGTCCTGTCACGCCATGCTCTTGTCCCAAGTCTCTCTCCAACTCTCTTGTGTCCTGTGTAGGTACTGGAAGGCCAAATAAATTATTTTCTGTTAATTTTCATTCACAGGAATAGATGTTTGTGTAGTCACTATTCTGGCAGGCTGGTCTAATTCTTCTCTAGTGTGAAATAATCACGCTTTGAAATGCTGGAAATCTGTGTCTTCTCCACCTTCCCACTACCTCCACAACTCAGTTTCTTTCAGTCGCCTCAGCTGTAGCAGCAACACTATTCTAACATCCTTGCATTGAAATCCAAGTCATTACTCATACTTGCAGGCATCATAACAACCCCAAAGAATCATTGTTGTAGATCAAAGGGCAAATGAATTTATGATAGCCAATTAAGGCACAATTAATAATTAAATGGTGATGTGAATTCTGAACATGAACAGTGTTTTTTCTAGCAAGAATGCTGGCATCTGACTCCACATCTCAGTGGAGTCTGTGGCTAAGTATTAAATAACACAGCACACCAACGGAGTGGTGTCACTCCAACAGAGTTAATGAAATATTACGCTGGAATCTGGTCCATTTTGCTCAGCTTCCAAATAAAGTCCAGAGATTTTAAGAGAATACATTAGACGTGAAAAATAAGTAACATATTTATGCCGTGTTTTCAGTTTTGCTGCAGGCCCTGTCTCTGCAGAGATCTCTCTGCTGAACCTCTGCTGGATGAAGGTTTGGCATAAACTTGCTAAAGGGTCATAAATTAAACAAAGAAAGAAAAAACAACAAAATAAGAAGCTGCAATATGGTTAGACTTCTCTTCCTCAGGCATATAAGTTAGGAAGGCAGATCTACCCCACCCCTTGAAGTGCCCAAGGCCAGGTTGGAGGAGGCTTGGCGCAACCTGGCATAGCAGAAGGTGTTCCTGCCCATGGCAGGGGGTGAAATGAGATGGTCTTTAAGGTCCCTTCCTGCCTGAACTGTTCTATGACACATCCAAGGCAGAAGTTGCAGGTGGGTTTTTGGCTCTCACAGGAGCAGGGAGGAAGGAGATAAACTGGGTTATACAGCACAGACTCCAGGGAGCAAAAGTCCTGCAGCCCTGAAGGGAAATGTAAATATTCTTTTTGCTGTAGCCGAGTCCCTGGACACCAACGAGTATAGAAGGCACAAATAGGAGATTTGGGCAATCTCTGCCTGAACTTGTCTCATGGCAGGTGTAGTGGTTGACCCTGGCTGGACACCAGGCACTCACCAGAGCCACTCTGTCACCGCCCTCCAAAACTGGAAAGGGGAGAGCAAATCTAACGAAGGGTTCATGGATTGAGATAGGGACAGAGGGAGATCCCCCACCAAATACCATCACGGGGAAAGCAAACTCAACTTCTGCACTGACCTGGGGGCTGCAGGGCTGTTCCTCCTGGAATGGGCTTCATGGACATGAGAGAAGCTTCCAGCAGATTCTCACAGAGGCCACCCCTGTACCCCCTGCTACCAAAACCTGGCCATGCAAAGCCAGTCCAGTGCAGAAACATCTACCAGTGACAGGGTTTGGGTCATTACCCTTCCCCAAAGCCTCACGGTTCTGAGGCTCTGCTGTTATTTTATTATTCCTCTCTGCCCCTTCTTATTTCTTTAACAGCTTCCCCTTTAAAATTTTTTAAAATAACAATTTCTCTGCATGCAACCATTATGAAAACATAGTTTGCTACCTCAATCCATGTGGTTAGGAAGCCCTTACTTAAAATGCTTTCTCTCTCCCTACCTCCTTCCTGTACGAAAACAACCCAAACAAACAAAAGAGGGATTTTTTTTTTTTAAGTTGGCAGCAGTTTTCAGAGCTCCCACTGTCATTTCTTTAAGATCTTCAACTTGTTTGTTTAAATGTTCATGTCTTTAGGCCTTTCTTCCTGCTTTTATTGCTGGAAACCATGAGAGCTGCTATTTGTTCCAGAAAGTAGATTTATTATTTCTTCTCTACCCCAACTATGACTTTCCTTCCATTTAAAGTAAAAAACTCAATTTACTCTTCCAATATGCACTTTATCTCCTGTGACTTAGAGCCCCAAGCTGTGAAACAGCACATCTTTGGTGGGTTGTGACAATTGAAAATCAAGAGTAGAAGGCACTCTATAAAATTTAGGTGATGCATGCCCCAAACAGCTGCAATCTCATCAGTTCCAGGGTGCGGCCTGATGATGGGAGGCAATATGCCATAACAAAATGCTATAAAAACAAGGATAAATATGCATTTTGCATTACACCATATCAAACCCTGTCAGAATGGAGCTGTTTGGGGAATTTGCAGATGATAGCAGTTATGTGGTGGGTATCTGAAATTTTAATGAGGCTTTCTCAGGTTCAGGGATGCTCCTCCTGGAAGCAGAGCGGGGTGGGGGTTTGGGAGCCTGGCTGGAGAGTGTGAGAGAGGTCAGCTCTGCCACTGCCTCAGGCTGAAGAGGGAGGTGCCACGGGGCCAGCACCAGCCCAAAGTGACACTCTGGATTGGTAAGGAGCAGAGTGTGGGCACAACAAAGCGGTGGGGAAAAGGGGCACCTTCACTCACAGATGTGCACAAGACCTGAAATCATTTTTCTAAATGAAAACTTTACCCAAGAAGTGCATTAATTTAGTGAAAAAATACTCCCATCAAATGCAATTTTTCTTAGTTTTCCCCAAGAAAACGCCCAGTGTAGAATAATGAAAATCCAGGAGACACTGAGAAGGTGTGTGCCCAGGATTACTTCTTTCTGTGTCATTTCAGCAGATGAGGAGGAGGAATTTAATCCAGCCTCCCCACACCTCACAGTAGAGCTCCAGACACCAGACTCTCTGTGTGTTCTAAGGCAGGCAAGGGGTTGTTTTATATTTGTCACCAAAAATGCATTTACAAAAGTTCAGTTTTGTTCTACATCAGGCTGATAAATGTACTTTGAAACCTGAATTTTCCACTAAACACAGTTCTGGACTTCTTGCTATTGTGCTTCAGAGATCAGCATCTAAAATGGTGCAATGGTCTTTTGATTACCAGCAGAGTCCTGGTTCATCTGTATATGTAAAGAGGTAATTCAGGTCATGCAGTTGTAAATAGAAGGATGAGTCCTGGCAGGCACTGAAATGCATTTGGGAATTTATTTATTTTCCACACTGAATGAAGTTCTTCCTGCTAATCATTCCTGCCCCGAACACAATCACAGCCAGTGACAGCCAACCACGCTGTTCTTTTGAGATACATAACCACTGCAATAGAGAGAAATACAAAGAAGGATTGGTGATAAGAAAACCTCGGTTTAAAAAAAAAAAAAAGCTTCTGTGCTGATTGCATTTAAAGATTTCTAAATTCACAGAGGAACTGTTGAAAACTCATGATGAAAGAAATTCTGCTTCTAATCAAAGCTTCGTGGTGCCCAACCACTTGGACAAGAAGCAGCATATGGCAGAAAATCTGAAATATTTAGGGATCCCTATGAGCATGTAGTACTACAGATTGTGATAGCAGAGTTTTGGAAGTTACGCTGGCTCCTGATATTCCTCGTGATTTTTCTTTTCCACGTGAATTATTTTAAGATAAAACCTCACCTTAGAGGAATAAACTTATTTTTTCCACCCATTGAATCTGGGGCAGCCTGGGCAGTGTTATCATTTTACAGGGCTGTGAGTGCCTTCCGTGGCAAGAGGGGATCAGCGTGAGAGGGAAATTGATAGAATGTGAAAATGGTTAAATTCGGCCTCTGCAGGAGCGTTTCAGGGAGACATCCTGGTTTGCCAGCATTTTCTCCACACACTGAACAGCAAAAAGGACAAATCAAACATCTTTACCACCTGTTAAAGATGTAGATAACTGGACATGAGGCAGCAGGAACTTGAGAAAAGGTGTGAAAAAAAATTCTAAAAAATACAAAAAAGTCATTCAGTCCAATTCACATCTCCAGACTCACTGGGATCTCCCCCAGAAACAACTACGATGTTGTTTTCATTTCTTTTTCTAAAGTTTGACTCCACTCCCACTGGCCTGTATGTGCATTTCCCACAGTATCTCAGTGGAAAAAAATCTGCTTTTAATGGGGAGCAAACTGGTACATCCCAGCAGCCCCAGCTGCAATCATTTCAAGCTACCCAGAGAGGAGACAGTGATACAAGGAGCAGAACTCAGCCACTCCCATCCAGGAAAGCAGTGATACCTCAGTGGAGCCTGAACAGGATGAGGAAGAGCATGATCTGTGTCTTCTTTCTTTTTGTCTATTCATTTTCACTAGAGAAAAATTGTATTCAAATTCTATTTGCCTTGCCTGCACCCAAAGCACACGTGGCTAAGGGTCTGTTTTCTGTCTCATATCTGCTGTTATAAAATTTAAAAATGACTCTTCTATTTCAGCATTTTCTCCCTCTGCATTTTGATCTCAGAATCTGAGGAAATTAGGACCATACGGCTGAAAATATCAGCAACTGCTGTTGATTTTTCTCCCTCTAAAAGTTGTCTTAAGCCTCATAACAGGCCATATGCAGCGAGCAAATACATTTTCAACAGAGCCTGGCTGAGACAACCATCCAGTACTATCCTATAAGGGAATCCCTATCTAAAAGGTAAATAAAACTGCATTAGGTCTGGGGGAAGGACGAAGAGCTTAACTTAAGAAGGATTTTAAAGCTGTTTCTTCTTTGAAGTAGTTTTATTGTAAATCATCTCACAGTGTAAAAGTCATCATTAAAACTCATGTCTTCTTCTCAGATCACCAGGATGGAATTCACCCACACTTCATGGAATTGAAAAGCAGACTCTGTACATCACTGAAGTATTGCCACAGGATGAAAGGCTTCATAATCCATGAATGGTATCAGCTTATCCTCCGAGGTCAGGCTGCATGAGTGGTTTAGAAAATCACTAAATTTCGTGTGAGCTGTGTCCACTTAGCACATGTTGGTTCCCATCATAGACTGGCTTTGGAGAAGCTGCTGCCCCATATTTTTGGAGGACTGGTGTTACTCCACCATGAAAATCCTTAAAACATCCACGCTGTGGGCCAAATATGTCACCCCAGAGATCTGCTCTTACATTACTTAGCAGTGAAACAATGGCCACAGAGCATCCCAGAAAGCCCCAGCTGGAGAGGAACCATGGAAAAATGGTCTTTCCATTAGCAAGGCCACCTTTAGAGGGCTGCTGGCAGCTGAGTGCTGAAATCCTGAGTGCCATTTCCTATTCTGAGCAAATACAATGTATTCTCGCCGAATCTTCATCAAAAGTGGAAGATTAATTGAATTTCTCTGCTCGTTCCTAGCAGGGTGATGGTTTGCAATTGTCCTGTAGCTGCATGCCTGACTGCAGCTCTGCTTTATCTCACACACTGTGATTATGAAAACTGGCTGTACAGTGAATCATGCTGTGATTTACTTTGAAGAGGTCAGCTTAAAAAAATTCCCTGAGAGGAATTTTATTAGATGCAAACAGCACCAGGACTGAATTAAAATGCAGCCTCAGTAGTCTTATATCCATTTCATCAATATCATTATATTCCTCCCTCTGTTCCACCATTACAAACTGATTGGAGGTGTTTTTCGCTTTAAAATGGATGGGTCAAAAGAAGGTGTCTACAAACACAAGGTCAACTGTGCTCCACTGAAAATTATAATAAATAACTGCAAAGCCTCAGTTACACTCTGTGCTAAGTGGACAAGATGGATAAGGGTGTAATGGAAGGGCAGATGTGGAAAGTATCATTTAGTAATCGCTCAGCCCAGAGGTTTGCTGCATTTTTACCAATGGGCATGAAATGATGAGGTCACTAGATAATGAAATAACCATTTCCCTCTTCATCTCAGCCAGATCTTCCTGAAGCCTGGGTCAGTGCATTTCCTTCCTGGCTAAATAGAATAAATCATAAGTATTGATGTAACACACGGTACAGAACTAGTGTTCAGTGCTCCACTGGTACCTGATTTCATCAACCACCTTCTGCTTGAGGACAAAACCCTCCACCAGAACTTCTGGATCAATCCTGCGGAGTCTGTAAGCTGTGAGACCTTGTAGAGGAAGAAAAGGGTGGTGAGGCCCTGGCACAGGTTGCCCAGAGAAGCTGGGGCTGCCTCATCCCTGGAAGTGTCCAAGGCCAGGTTGGAAAGGACCTGGAGCCACCTGGTTGAGTGGAAGGTGTCCCTTCCCATGGCAGGGGCTTGGAATGAGATGATCTTTAAGGTCCCTTCCAACCTAAATCAAATATTCTATGAATATTTGTGTTTGTTTTGAATATAGTAGAAGAATCCCCGTGTCATGTCCAGGGTAGCCAGGAAAGACAATTATCTTTCTGTGTTATCCAATAGAAAAAGGATAAATAACAGATGCAAAAAACAGTGCAGCAGGTTTGTCAGTAAATTTGCTGTTCTGTACCAGGAATGAATGCCTTTTACCAACCCACACATGCTCTTAACAACACAATTTCTTTAATTATTACTAAGGACACTGCAGAGATATTAAACAACAAAAACTTCGCTGCAGTTTTGCCTGGGCTGTCATCTTTAATCACATCACTCCAAAATGTTTTAGGCAAATCAAAGATTGCCTTGGAGTATCCATTGATCTCTCCTTCCCGAGGCGGAGATGGGCAGAGGAAAAGCAGCATCTCCTGTCGTGGCAGAGCGCTCTGGCAACCTGCCTGTGGGTCTGGAAGCGTGGGCACGGTCACACCTGGCAGGAGGGGAGAATGTGGGAGTATTTTGAGGATTGGTGCATTCCTGCTCTGGAAGAAGCAGAGGTAATACTGTATTCAATGAGTAAATGTTCTCCACGCACAGGCATTTGGACATAGTTCTACACATGCCTCACAAGGATTGTCCTGTGCCACCAACATGCAAAAAATACTTAGGTATCTGCTAAAATGATTTAAAAAAAAAAAGTTTTAAAAAATATAAAAATAATTGTATTTTCTGAATTCTACTTATTCCTGTTTCTTCAATTATCCATGTTACGACCTCTTCAGGAAACACCGTTGGTACCCATAGATTAATATTTTCCATGGCTCATTAGCCAACATTTGATTGTAATGATTTTGTATTCAGAGAGCCGGTGATGCTCAAAGACATCATGTTATATGCCTAAAATCACTTTTTTAGATGACCGTGAATCGTAAAATTAGGCTTCTAATGAGGTTGTTATCAATTTCTAAGTTGATTTTCAAAATTCTGCTATTACAGTTGTCAGTAAGAATGGAAATTATTGAAAAAAAAATACCATAGTGATTTAAAAGCACTTAAAATTAAAATATTCATGCAATCTTTCCCTGATACTGGCCTAATTTAGAATGAAGAGGTTCCAGCTCTCAATTTTTTTTTTTTTTACAATGCCTAACCCAATGCAATTCAAGGTATATGATTAATTGATTTTTAGATTTGTTAAAACCTGTACTAAACCAGAGCTTTATGTCAGAAAGGCAGCATTAAAAGTCAGGGAAACATTGTCCTTAGAATCCCTCTAAAGATATAATTGTATATCATCTGCATATAATTAGAAGCAGGTGCACTCAGGCAACAAAGAGGTAGCACTGAAAAATTCAGTAAAACAGAAGTTTGAGATACACAGAGCACTTCCAGAAGATAATTAATCATCCTGGGACACCATAAAGACAAATTAAATGGCGTATCTGATATAGCATTTTGGGAAAGTTCATTGGTAAATTTTCCTAAATGACTTAAAAACTGTGACCAGCCAAGAATGGAGGTGATGGATCAAATGAGATGCTACTCACAGGAAGCTGGAAGTGGGGAGAGAATTTGTCCCTTTTAAAATGCAAAACCCAAAGGTCTGTGCTTCACACCCTGGGAAGTGCCCACAGGATGCCAGGATCTGGCGCTGGCACCTGTTCTGGTTGTGGGGAGAAGTTTGGGATTTGTACATAAACAAAGAAGAGTCCAACCCTTGCCATCACACTTGCCCGGACAGTTCCTTACCACACTACTGGTCTTTTCATTTTCCAACTCATTATTTCTTTTCTTGACCCAAGAGCCTTTCACATCAAGGGGAATTTTTCCATCAAAGGGCACTGGATTATGTCCTAATTTATCCATTCCCAAGAAAGTGAGCCTAGACCTCCCTAACTGCTGTAAAATCAGCATTCAGGAACATTCATTTAGACTCCGAATCGTTGTTCAGTTCTTGTTTTTTACTAAACTCTGTGGAATCAAGCACTTGCAAAAGGAGCAGCTGTTCTGCACCTATATTCTTACGTGCACAGTATTATACTACTGTTATTTTTCGTCTCTTATTCATCGTCCTCCTATGAGACATCACTGATTTTTAATTTCTGTCTTTTTTTTAAGAAAACCACCATTTCTCAAGAAATCTTATTTTTCTCTTTACCCAGCATTTTGCAGTCATTGTTTTTTCAAACAGAAAAAAAAAAAGGCACACCAGTATTTTTGTCTATTGTCTTCTTTATTTTCCCCTACCTTTCTTTTCCCCATGGCTTTTAATCGATCGTGGGGAAGGGAAATGAAAACCTGAACACATTTTATTTGGTCAATAAACAAAACAAGCATTCCAAATAAATTGCGATCATTTCTTTTTGAATCATCCCCACTTTGATATTTCATACATCTATTCAAAGGAAGAAGAATAGGATGTCTCTTTGAGGAAAAAGAAAAAAAAAACCTGAAATCTAAATAAATAGTGCATGAACACGTCATGAGCTGAAAAGCGTTTGCTTAAATTAGTATTGAACGATTCCAGACAAGAAATAAGCATGCAAGAAATTCAGTGTGATTTGCAAATTATTTGAGAACAGGAAAAGAGCAGCCAAATACATGGGATAACTGATTAATTGTAATTAAAATGTGAGTCCCTGGTCATGCATAGCAAATTTCCTCCTGATCTGATTTCACTGAAAATAGGGTTTGGTCCATGTTAATGAAATCTCTCCTCAAGTCAATTGATTTTTAGTTCTCCTAAGGAAAATATTTGGTTCACTTCAGCAATAAAAACTGTCCCCATTACCTAAAAAGATTCATAAAAATGACACATTACTTCTGGAAAAATTGCCACATACAGAAGTGAGAAAAAAAGATGCTTCTACAGGACCTGTTGCTGCTTGACAGAAGTATTTGGATTTCTGGTAGCACAACACAGATGGGCATGACAGCAGCAAATGCCCCAAATAAATGCATATTGATGGGTTTATTTCATTTAAATAGTAGTTTTGCATCAACATACTCAAAGGTGTGTGTTCATAACAATCTCTTTCTCCATTAATGCAGGAAACTAACAGCAGAAGTGGATTTTTCAAGAAAATCTATATTTATTGTACATGGCTTGATAGATGGATCAGCAAACTGCCAGGGCAGGTGATCTTCAAGTGTGGCAATTGTAAAGAAGTAGTACAGAAAAGAAACTAACCTGAATGTACCAAAATTGCTCCAAAATTCAGATGTTTCCCTTCAAACTATCTAATTCAGTGGTCTTTCCACCTTATTTGCCTCATTTCTCAGTCTTTGAAAAAGTCACACAAGAGTTTTGGCGGGAATTTTGGGGTGCACGTGGACAAATGAGACTCACACTCACAGGTCTGAGAGGAGGAATATTGGAAATTGCTAATGTTAAATCTGAGATTAAAAATTAATCTGACTTCCCAACTGTGAGCAAATGGAAATTAAAAAAGCAGAAACAAACCAAAGGGAATGCTGCTTGTTTCAAAGCAGAAAGTTACTCATTATCCAGCTCTAAAAATGAAAGATTTTTTTGTTGGAAATACAATATTTCCACAATGGAGAAACTACAAATTGGAGGTAGAATGTTTCCACAATTTTGGATCAAGGAATTAACAACCTGAAGACATATTAATTGTCCAAATATTACGAGATAATTACTGAAGCACAGAAGTCATCCAGGCCATGATCAGCCTGACAGAGTTTAACCTGATGATTTGCAGAAGCAAAGAGGCAGAACCCAGAAGTGGGGCACTTGGAGTTCTCACAAGAAGCACAAAAGGGGAAAAGTGCATTAAGAAACCAAATTTTCTCACATAATTTTGGAGAGGCAAAAGACGATGTGGTCAAAAGTGAAGTGCACTGAAGCAATATAGTGCAAAGCACAATATTGCAGAGCTCTGATGACTGTCACAGACAGTCGGGCTTGTAGTAAATAAATGTTATTAGGCTGCCACAATTACAGTGCCTTCCTGTTTTCAGGCTGGTTGAGCCATCTGGCATGGGCATCCAGATAAAAGTTATGCAATTATTAAAACAAGCTAAATTGAATTAACTTAAATTAATCACAGTGTACGAAAATAACTGGCCAGAAGCATTGAATCACAGTTGTTTTGAACATGATGACCTATTTCTCTGTTTTTCCTGGGCTTTCTCTAATTATGAGATAACATGTTCTCTTTGAAACCAGTGGCAAGAGCCCAGTTGAGTGAAAAGAAAGATGTGCACAGGGTGATATCTCCCTCATACACTACCAGTGTGACACGCACAATAAACAACATGCACCTAACGAGGGGCACAGATGGGTTTTTTATTACTCTATTTTGATGCCATGTAGGATGTGCAGATACCACATTTCAGCAAATTGTTTCCCACGTTATTCTGGAAAAATTCAAAAGATTTTTTCTTTCCCTTCAAATTTGCATCCTTCAAAAGGTTCATAACTAGGTATTTTTTACTTAGATGTTTCCGAGGTGGTTGTCTAAAGACTTTATTTGCCACAAATTTAGGGGTTTTGTTACAAATTCAGCCAATCTTTTGGTGACAATGTGTTTAAAAAACAGTGTAAAAAATGACTAACTGAAAATGGCTTGGTTTAAAGTGCTAAAGAAATTGGGAAGGCGTTCAACTAACAGTCTCCCAGAGCTGCTAGGAATAAGAGCAGTTGAGAAGGAGAATCCCAAGAAGGAGAATCCTGAAGAATTTATTTCTGTATTTACCAAATCTGCTTGCTGGTACATGGAGGGAGAAGCCAGCATCTTGCCTGCTGCTTTCTCAGAGGCAGCCTGGCTCCAGGTTTAGGGAGATGCTTGTGTCCTACTGATTCAGCAGGAAGTGTTTTCCACACATGAGGCTCCTGAGATGTGCCTGGAACCCAGCACTGAGGACAGAAGGAGAGGAGCTTCTACAGCTCAAGTCATGAGCATCCCCAGCTTTTGCTTAAGTGCCTTCAAATGCTTTTCTGCATCCTAAAACCCAGTAAAAGCCACCCAGCAAGGATGTGCAGACCCTCCTACAGCACAGGCAGAAGCTCCAGCTGAATTTTATTTGGCTTTCAGCTTTTTCATTCTCTTTTGCCTTTTTCCCCAATTACACTGGCTTTAGGTAAAACCTTTTACAGAAGTTCTTCCAGTCTATAACTGCACTGCATAAAGAGACAGTTCAAGCAGTTTAGTGCATGGGATTGGAATCCCCACTGCAGATAAGATGTGCTGTTTATTTGGTTTTATGCTCCTGATGTGATGTCCCCCCCACAGGCAGAACCACATCTGACATCTTGAAGGGGATTTGGGGGTCTTCAGGGGAAATCTGTACTAGATATTGATAAGTCTCATTCAGAAGTATTCAGGGAGGAAATGGAAATCAGTTTAAAACAAATCATGTCTTTTAAGTGAGGTCCTTCTCAGAATAAAGCACAGGAATATGCCCAGAGAAGATGGAAAGACACTCATCTACCCAGACTTCTGTAAGGCCTTTGAGATGGTCCCACATGATATCCTTCTGTCCAAACTGGAGAGAACCTAAATTTGATGTATGGAGTACCCAATGCATAAGGAATTGGCTGGATGGACAGATCCAGAGAGTTGTGGCCAGTGGTTCCATGCCCAGGTGGAGGCCAGGAATGAGGGGTGCCCCTCAGGACTCTGCCTTGGCACCAGGGCTCTTTATCAATGACACAGAGAGTGGGATCGAGGGCACGGTGGAACGAGATGGGCTTTGAGGTCTCTTTCCACCCAAACCATTCTGGAATTCTACGGTTCTATATTTTTCACTGGGTTTAAGACAGTTTCTAGCTGTCTTAAATAGGAGCTGTAAAAATGCAGTCAGTGGAAAGTTCTGTTTAAAAATCCAGTTCTGTTTAAAAATCAAGCTAACAAAATTAAATTGCAGAGGTGTAACAGTTGCAGAGAAATCCAGCTGTGAAATATGTGACTTGGACCACTATGAAGTAAAATGTTAGACAGAGGGGATTCTGTACTGTAATTAGATTTTAAGCATAAGGAACCGCAATGTTACAGATTTCTTCCGCTTCCAAATTGTAGAAAAACTCTTTTGAGTAAAGCTGATCATCTGCATACTTTCAGTCTAAGGAAATGAAAATTAATAAATTACTCACCCAAAATGACACAAGCCTTTACAATAGGAATCTTATCTCTAATAGCATTGTTATTACCATTGTAATTGTTACAATAATCTTTCTTTTACAGTCTCATAAGTCTGTGTCATGGGTTGGCACCCCTTCCTGCTCTTCAGGTTTTTTTTTCCTTTTGGCTCTGTTTCCTTGAGGAAATGGTTTGCAGCAACAGGTGCTGTAATTTCCGCCAAAACTTCATAGAACCAATCAATTAACTAATTTGAATATAGACAGCTCTATTGAGCCACTGAGAGAAGGGTTATGCCTCTGTGAATTCAGATTTAAAGAGGGACAAGGCAGTAATCTCTGTCTTGCTGTTCCGGTGTTGGCAGAGGTAACAGAGGGCCTGCTCAGCCCCGGGTGGGGCTGGACCAGCCCAGTGGGGCCCTGCTGGGCCCTGCCTGTGCAAACCTGTGTGGCCCGGTGGGGGCCGGGCCAGGCCATGGTCCAGCTCTGCCACAGGGCCATGGCCTTCACCTTCCTCCCCTCGGCCCCAGGGGTGGGGTGTTGGACCTACAGCCCCGGCCCTGCGTGGGCCTGGGCCTCTCTCGGCGGGCCGGGCTAGGCCCCGGCCACTGGGCCCAGGGGTGGCCGGCCGGGCCACAGCCCCCAGGCTGCCACTTGGCAGTGTGGGCCGAGGTGCCCTCCCTTCACTCGAAAAGCAATTCTGGCCACAAACAGCTGTACAGCCAAAGCTGCCACTTCAGCAGCAGAGAAAGACAAGGTCCAGTTTTCAAGGTCCTGGCATGGGAAGATTAACCCCTTCAGTGCTGTAAGTTTTTCCTCCGAGATATGAAACCTGCAATCCTTTCCCAGGAAAGGCAAAGACACAGAACAAAGGGCTGAAGCCTAGAGAGAAGAGATACAGGAGATGCTAGAAAGCTGAAATTCTTTTGTAAACCTATGGTGATGGACTCAGGTATTAGAGACTCCCTTTTAATTTCATTATAAGCTTTGTGGGGGGGAAAGCTTGCCAGTGGAATGTGTTCAGATTTTTTTCCTCTTTCTCTTCTTTCCTGGACTGTTTCAAACTGAGGTGCAGGCCTGGAGTGAGTGCCCACCTCGGCCCCACTCTGATGAGAGGAGCTACCTACGGAAGGACTTTAGATTTTTTTCCCCAGGTTTTCTCTCTATAGCGAGGGGGGTTTATCCTGGAGATAGATGAAGAGAATTTTTGTTTAATCTGGAAGTGCTTGTCCTTAAAATTGTACCCCCTGCAGCTGAAGGTGAATCTTCGAACACAGTTGTGGTGAAAGCTGTGATCAAGGAAAGGAACTCTCACATGTCAACAGAAAACCACCCCAGACAGCGGCTGTGCTGTGACGTGGATGCCATGAGAAGATTGTTCTTGTGGAAAAGTTCCATAGCTGAGCAAAAGAGACTTCTCTCACTCAATGGACTGACACAAGATTGTTATAGAGTGGCAAACTGACTGAATTGATTTTAAGTTTGTGTCTTTATATTATAGGTGGATGGAGGAGGTTTTGGAGAAAAAGGGGGTTAATTTGCTTTAATTTCTTTTTATTCCATTTTACTTGTAGTTGTAGTAATAAACTTCATTATATTCTTTAAAGTTTGGTGCCTGCTTTGTATTCCTCCCTGTTCTTATCTCACAGAAAGGGGAAAATGCAAACTAAACCACTACAGTCTGTTTCTCATACTGGCATTTAATTCAGATCCTCTTTCAATTAAATATCATTCTTCTTACACCTAGGCCTCAGTAGATTTGCCTAAAATATTTTCTAAGTTCTCACTTTCTGAACATGTGATTGATCCTTTAAGATACCGTGGTTATCTGTCTGGGAGAGGGATTTGGAGTCTGGAGGTGTGATCCTTCTTGGCCTTCGTGTTTGAGTTTCGTGAACTTGAGCACAGCACCCCCCCCCAAAAAAAAAGAAAAAAAGAAGCAGGACACTGGCCCTCACGTGTCTTTGAGTCACAGAGTTTTGCAAAAGGAATGGACTAAATATAAGCCTAACTGGTTTTTTTTTACAAATAAAGTTTTAGATCTTCAGCTGAAAGTCCCCAGAAGTGCTAATTATTTTTATTCCAGCATCTCTGTATAAACGAGCCTGCTGAACAATCAAACACTGCAGCCTTTTATATTTTTTTTATCTGGTTTTCTCCACTAGGATTACAGTTATTTTAAAATATACATGAAAGACAGCAGTTATTAGCAAAAGCCTTAGAGATTCCTCTTGGCAGTGAGGAGCAGAGGGTTAAAGTCAGCTATTTGGAAATGTCTGTCTAAAAAACACCCACCAGACACGCCAAGTGCTTGGGTGTGTGTACAAGGGAGCATCGTGTCAGCCATCTGCATTTGCCAGCTAATAATCCCCTGAACAAATAACTGATTTATATGCATACCTTGGGGTTTGGACACGTAAAAAGTGGCAAGGGCAAGTCCCTGTGAACAATTGCATTTGCCTCACTTGGAAAATCTGGATCTCTCTGTATATTTTAAGAGAGAGCCATCTTCCTCTTTCCTCCTGAGTGATTAATGCTGTAATGACCAAGCTAGACAGGAAGCACAGGGAAAACAGGTGAACGTTTAAAAGGGGGCAAGAGAGAGAGGAGTACCCGTCAGATGATTAATCAGACAAACGAGTTATTTGGAGAGAGCTGTTTGCATGCAGCTGAGTTTTCTAAGATGTAATGAAGTAATTGCATTATGAAAATAATCAGCTGCTCTGCATTCTGATCATTAGACGCTGATGATATAATTGTGGTATAATGAAAAGCAGTCTGGTGATTATTCCATAGAGAAGTTCTCTGCAGATAATATTCAAATTTACTTTATTTTGGCATCTTTTCAAAGAAGCTGCAAGTACAATGTAAACAGCTGGACGGTGAGGTAATGTTATTAAAACTTCTGAAATATGTCCCCTTTTTAAACTATAAACTTGAAAAAGTTCTTTGAATTTATCTACATAATGTCAACTGAACTTGTTTGTGTTTTATGGCAGCTCATTAAATAACTTTGTTCTGTATTTCCAGTGGGAAACAGCAGTTGTTTTTTGGTTTTTTCCTGAACAATTAATTAGAAACCATCTCAAAACCATACAGAATCAATTCTCTTGTATCCTGAATGAAATTTTACCATTTACTCTCTTCCACTGATACACTATGATAAATGTCAACAACATGTGTGACAGGTGACTGACATTTATGGCCCTTTCCAGGGTAAAACATCAATCTGATCTTCTTCCATATGTAATTTCACTACTGTTTGAAACAAGAACGCTGCCTTTTCTCAAGTTAATCATCGATCTCCGAAGCAGGCACCTGGTATCCAAATTGGGATTGCCTTCCCAATTTTTTGACACAAGTCTACTCATCGGCCTTTGATGGGACAAACAGCTCTATACAGAAATCTTCTTTCCTCCTGAACATCTGGTAAGTTGTGAGTAAGTTAATCTCCTGGCCAAATAAGAAATCCGAGTTACTTTGCTGTCTTGTTAAGTTGTGTATTTTTCTGCTATCGCTACAGCATTTGAATGCACCTTGAACAGTAAAACGTAGTTTTATGCTCTGCTGACTGTATTGCTTGCAGGGAAATGTGTGGGCTGCAACATGGGCTAATCTTTGACTGGTAACAAGCTCTTTGTTTTCTACTCACAGTTTCTTCATTATCCTTCCCCAGACAAATATGTAACTGCAGCCCTGCTTGATGGAGAATAGTGGTGAGAAAGCAGAGCTGAACACTGTGCTACTCAGTAAGAACCATCAGTTTCCCTTTGCTACAAACAAGCATTTCCAACCTCGGAATTTCCCAGCTGATTTAAATCCCCTCCCTGCCTTTTTAGCCATGATACACATGGCTGTTTTTTGAATTTGTTCTCTAATGCAAAGAGAAAAAATTGCCAATTCAGTGTGGTGTGAAGCCAGCCAAGTCTAGTAGCAGGAATAGTAGAGCGGGTGGAAAGGGAAATAGTAAGTGTTGAACAGGGTTTCCTGAGATCTTGACCTCAAATATCCTCCTGCTGTATTGAAAATATGCTAAATACAAAGTTCTTGAGCTGAGGTTATCTTGAGTTCTTAAATAACTTCTTTTTTCTTGTAGTCACAGCCTTGCATAGCCGAGCCTGCGCTGTTTGGGAGGTCACTGTGCTCTCTGGGTCAGCTTGTGCTTGTTCCACTTAGACCTCTTGTCAAACCAGAGTAATCAAATAGCTGTAGCTCTTAATGCACAAAATCAGCTGCCCCATCTTTCTCTCCTTCTCAGGGCTTCAAAAAATATGTTCACAACTCCACTACCCCACACCTGTGATGTGCTGAATCAAGTAAGAAGGCTGGAATAAAATGCTCTGTTTCATTTGATAATGTTTTAACAGCGGAAGTAAAAGCCCACACCTCTCATTGACTCTAATTAGAACAGCATGTAATTGGCAGTGCTGAAAATAAGGCACTAAAAAACCCCACAGATGTTTCTTGTTGTCTTAGAAATCTGAAAGAAGGGGGGGGAAAAAGGCAGGACCAGAACTTGAAAGGGACCTGTAAGCTTTTGAAAGGTGCTTAGCTGCCTAATTCTAAATTGGTTTAGTAAAATTTAAGCACCTGTACCTTAAAGCTGTAAAAAGTTTTATTTATATATATATATTTCTATCTATGATTACTTAGGACAATAACTACATTTTAGACCTTTAGAGCCAGAATTCCATTTCCTGCTCTAACTACCAAGAGTCACTGCCAGATGGAAAGAGGTAGAAAAAGCCAACAGGAGAGAAAAATATTGCTGTGCTCCAGCCTTTGCATTTCAGCCAACACAGGGAACTTCCGTAGAGTCCAAATGCACTAAAGTTGGAGTTGATATATCTTAGTCTATTGGCCTGTGGAGTCGATTGCTGACTTGCCTTTTCTGGCTTTCCTGCTGCAAGGGTCTCCAAATGGCATTGTTACACCAAAGTGCTGTAACAAGGAGTAATGACTGTGACTCCCTCCTCATTACATTTCTTTACAGGGAGCTGGATTTTTCATGTAACTGCAAGGTAAGTCTCTGAGATGTTGCTTTTTCAGTGCTTTTTATTTTACTGCAGTAATCAAAGAGAAAAATCATCTCTTTGACACGTTATGTGAATCCAACAGAGAAATGCCAGAGGGAGACTGGGAATTGCTAGCTGTGTATTCTACTTGCAGCAGACAGGAAGGATTGGGATAATTCCTGCACTTTTGATGGGTTGCGCTATCTCCAGATATTGCTGAATCATTGAAGCCATAGAACTTCCACCTGGAACTCGTGAAAATGTTGGGGGCAAGCAGCATTTCTGTCTAAAATTTACCATGCTGAAGCACGCACTGAATTAACTTCTTCTTTTTCCTTTTTAAATGCTGCCAAGGAGAAAATCGCTGGATATACCTACAGGGTTTTTTCTCACTACCACCCTCCAGTGTACCTAGGACACAAATGGAAGCTCTGGATATGTGGATCTTGTGGATAAAAAAAATAATTTTTTGCAGTTTTGCACTGCTGTATAAATTGATTTCTTATATAGTATAAAGTAAAAGACGATTTCTACACTTATTGGGTATTGACATCATCTTTACATTGAACAACAGAAGTAAATCTGTGAATGTCCAAGTGACACAGTCAGATGAATCATGGGTACAAATGTGGTGGGGGAAAAGTCCTGGGAAACATCGGTGCTGCTGTCAGGTTGTAATAAAGACAGGTTATACCTCTGTCATGAATTACGCCTACAAGAAGGGTCCTCAGAGAAACTGTAGCAGAACATCTCTATTTTAAGTATTTTAAGATCAGATCTCTGCTAACAGCTATGCTTGGCTATATTATTATTACATGTACTGCTGGGACAGCACAGCTGATAATCTTAAAAATAATACTAAAAAACATTAAAATTTGAAAACCTACACATCAGCCAAGCTATTTTCTCCTTCCTCCCATGCCCACTGTGCTAAGTAAATCACAGGTACACTTAAAGAAAGAAATCCTACCCGTTCTTACTCCTAATTCACACAGTTTAAACATTCTGCAGAGCAGGATTTTGGTAACAGATGGACTGTTACAGCATGTGCCATGAATACCTAGGAAGAATGGAATGTATTTTGTATCAATATTGTGGTTGGGAAATAAAAATCCTTGTGAGGAATCGTTCCTGTGAGTAAGCAGAATAGTCTGGCAGAGTTAACTGGTGGAGGGTGGGGAACAACAAAATAATCATCCCGTGTGATGGAATAACGACCTCCAACAACTCCATTCACATAGGCAATTCTGATTTGTAAATAGCATACAAGCTAAATTATGGGAAATATTAATGGCTTACAGATCACAACTTTGCAGAAGGAATTTTTAGCACTTGATGTGCTTTTGCAGCTGATCTAAATAAGGTGTTAGGGGAAATTTTGAATGACCTTTAGTGGAGATAGCTTAAGGGAAGCCTTTGCAGTTCAGACTAATCTTTCTCATGATGCATCATACATGTCCTTGCTATCTGCTATAATGTTATCATTTCCTCTGGTAATTAGAACTAAATTCTGTGTAGTGAGACTCCCTATCTGTAAAGCTTAATGTTTCACATCTCATATTATGCACTCCTGCTAAAAGCAGTTTTCTGCTGCCATTGGATTTTCATTGCATGTTCCCCCGACGCTGAATTTGGTCTGTTATGGCTCATTTCCTCCTTTCCCCAGTCCTAATTTAAAAGCAACCAGTTTTTACCACTTGTAATACGCATGTTGCTCAGAGCTGAAATATTTTGCTCAAGGCCAACTTCTGGCCTTCACTGAGCCCAGAGGGTTGTGACCAGTGGCACTGTGTCCTAGGGGTCAGTTCTGGGTCCAGTCTTGTTCATATTATTCATCAGTGACCTGCATGAAGGGACAGAATGTCCCCTGAGCACGTTTGCTGATGATGCAAAACTGGGAGGAGTGGCTGATCCACCTGAAGGTCGTGGGGCCACTCAGTGGGAGCTGGACAGGTTGGAGAGCTGAGTGAAGAGAAACCCAGTGAAGCTCAGCAAAGGCAAATGCAGGTTCCTGCACCTGGGAAAGAATAACCCTGGGCACCAGAAATCCTTCCCTGTGAGGGTGGTGAGGCCCTGGCACAGGTTGCCCAGAGAAGCTGTGGCTGCCCCACCCCTGGAAGTGTCCAAGGCCAAGTTGGATGGGGTTTGGAGCAACCTGGGCTAGTGGAAGGTGTTACTGCCCATGGCAGGAGGATGGAACTGGACGATCTTCNTATCAATGCACACAAATATCTTAACGGTGGCTATCAAGAGGAAGGGGCCAGACTCTTTTCTGTGGTGCTCAGCTGCAGGATAATGNAGATCCCCTCCAAGCCAAACCATTTTAGAATTCTGTCATATTTAAATGAATAAGATAATGCCCTACAAATGTCTGGGAATTTTTTATTTATTTTAGCAGTGGAGCGTTATCCAAAGTGTAATTGGTGCTTGATTCCTTTGTTAGGACAAAAAAAAGTCCTGAATTTTAGCAAAGTAGTGAAGTTCAAAAGGCAAATGCAGGGTCCTGCACTCAGGGGGGAGCAACCCCCGGTACCAGCTCAGGCTGGGGGTGACCTGATGGAGCAGCTTTTGGGAGAAGGACCTGGGGGTAGCGGTGGACACCAAGCGTCCATGACAAGCAGTGCGTCTTTGTGCCAACAAGGGCAACAGGATCCTGGGATTTATTACAGAGTTGCCAGCAGGTTAAGGGAGGGCATCCTGCCCCTCTGCTCAGACCTGAGGTGAGGCACATCTGGAGTGCTGCGTGCAGTTCTGGGCTCCTCAGGACAGGAGGGACACGGAGCTCCTGGAGAGGGTCCAGTGGAGGCTACAACAATGATGAGGGGACTGGAGCATCTCCTTTACAGTGAAAGGCTGAGGGAGCTGGGGCTGTTCAGCCCCAAGAAGAGACAACTGAGAGGGGATTTATCAATGCACACAAATATCTTAACGGTGGCTATCAAGAGGAAGGGGCCAGACTCTTTTCTGTGGTGCTCAGCTGCAGGATAATGGGCAGTGGGCACAAACTGAAGCACAGGAAGTTCCACCTAAATATGAAGGAAAACATTTTTCCTGTGAGAGTGACAGCGCTGGATCAGACTGCCTGGAGAGGCTGTGGAGTCTCTATCTCTGGAGATATTCAAAACTTGCTTGAGTGGCGTGGTTGGACTAAATGATCTTCAGAGGTTCCTTCCAACCCCAACCATTCTGCGATTCCCTGGAAATTTCCATTCCCGTCAGTGAAGCCAGGATTTGTCTGCAGCTGTTTATTTGGAAAAGTGGGCTAGGCTTGGGCTTGGAGGCTTTGCTATGTCCTTCCAAGAAGCTGATAACCTTTCCACAAATGCCCTCCCTAAAAGGAAACAATCAGCAGAATGAGAATTAAAATGAGTTGAAGCAGAAAATTAATCAACCAGGAGGCGTTAATGGATTAACTCCTTTCCAGGCAGTGTCCCTTCCAGCACCTCTCCACCTTTCCAAGGACAGGGAGAGCACGAGAAGTGTCCCCTAGCCTGGAGATGTGCCTAGCAAAGCCTGGCTCAGCTGGTCAGGGAAGCATGCCCAGCCTTCTGCACCGCTTGCTGAACAAACGATCATTTAATCTCCAATTAATCAGGTCACTTATGCAAATTCTAAACTGACCCCTAATGCTTCTTTCTCTGACATCTGCAACCAAGTTCTGAGAAGCCTGAGTTCCTTGCAGCTTTTCATTTTTATTATGTTTTCTGCACTAAAATCAAAGAAGGCCAAAGATTCCATTATACAATAGAGTATCTGAGCCACCCTTACAACTATCTGTAATGTTTTTGCAAACCCCGGGATTGCTAATGTTTAAATCAACAAGAAAAAAAATTAGTTCCATCAATCTTTTTATTAGGAACTCAGCAACTGAAAAAGAAAATCATACAGTAAAATTGCTTCCCACTCCTAAATCCTGTGCTGTGTCACAATTTAAATAATTCAAAATTCCCACAATGTCTCTCTGTTCCTGCAGGAAGTAATCTATCAGCTTTTTTCATCATGTTTGCAGGTTAAATATTCAGTAATGGTTTATTAGGACATGTATTGTAGATGATCAACTTTGATTAATGTTCAAGTGCTACAAAGTTTCTCATATTTAATAAATATTTTCAGTACTCCCTTATTGCTTGATCAACATAAATTACAATAACTGTCTAATAATTGTAAATCAATACAAACTCTGCAGTAAATCATCATAAAGCAGAGAGCTGTTAAAAAGGGAAATCACAGAATCATTTAAGTTGGAAAAGCCTTCTGAGATCATCAAGTCCAGCAATTTCCCCAGCACTGCCCAGGCCATCACTAAACCATATTCCCAAGTGGCATGCATGTGGCTTTTAAACACTTCCAGGGATATCTCACTGATGCCATATTTTTCCTGTTTCTTTCCCATGACAGCCTAATTTGATGCCAATCTGAATTTCTCTGTCATTCCTTTTTTATACTTTCTTTGCTGATTTTTACTTTTTTTCCCCCTGAACCCTCAGCAACTGGGACAGTATATTGGCTAAATCACCTTGTTTGAACACAATTTTTCACCTTGTCTCGATTCACTGCAATTAGGAACGTGGGGGGTTTGGGGTTTTTATTTTTGCTACAGCCTGAAGATGCCAAGTGCGATTCTTTAGATCTTGGGGTTAATCTTACTTTGCCTCTGGCTATCCCTTGATTCCTCTTCTATTTAGTTATTTTATTGAACCTTGTGTATGCACTGAAACCAACACACCTTTGTGCATATACCTTGAAGGAAGCGAATTACAGAGCCTTGGTTTCAGCACGGGGTGGGCCTTAGGAAGGGACTTCTCAGAATCACAGAATGGTTTGAGTTGGAAGGGACCCTAAAGCCCATCTCATTCCACCCCCCTGCCACGGGCAGGGACACCTCCCACTACCCTGGGTTGCTCCAAGCCTTGTCCAACCTGGCCTTGGACACTTCCAGGGGTGGGGCAGCCACAGCTTCTCTGGGCAACTTAGAGCAATCCTGTGCAGATTTAGGTTGGAAGACGTTGCCTTCTGCTGGCTGTTCCCCTGGATATCCTGCATGGCAATGGAGAGAGGGAAGTCTTTCTAAATAGCAGTTCCCAAAGGAGTTGTCTGAAGCAGGCAGGGTACATCTTCCTCCACAAGTGACAGAAAAGGAATGACTAACTTTGATCCAACACCTACCTTTTGGATGGCTGAAGTTAAGGAGGATGAATCATGCTGGTGCTGTACTGGTTTCCCTCCTCTTTGCAGAACAAGGATTTTATTGTTGCTTCTATCTTTATGCAGTCCTTGCCCCAAAATCTCTCCTAGTTTTACGGTCTTGGAAAGACCTATTTTACACAGGCTGGAGTCTTGGTATGAGGAGAGCAAAACCCACTGGATTTAACTGCAGGATATGCTGTTTGGTGAACTGCCTGTCAATAAATTTTCCTATGATTATTTTCCCTGGATTGGCCAATCTGTTTAATGTTTCCTTCTCTTTCAAAGTGGGCCATTATGTCTGGGATGATTTCAGGCTCCTAATGTGAGTGTAAGTACTTTTAACAACAAAGTCTTTACTGTGCTGGGGTGAGTCACTCCCTGCCAGCAGAACTGTTCGTTAAAATTACTGCCAGTTCCTGCATTATTTGTCAGAGATCACTTCTCACCAGTTCTATTTACTGGGACTGATGTGCCCTCCCTGAACATTTCTGCTACAAAACCTCTGCTCAAGTCTTCCAATGTTTGATGAGCACAACTTATGACACCCTCCACACACCCCCATTATAGCTTGGTCTCTGCATTTGCTTTGCTGTGTGAAATCAGCCCATCTTATTTTTTTATTTTTTTACTAAACAAACCAACTATAATTTACAGGTATTAGAAAATGCTGTCAAATTCTTCCTTCTTGCTCAATAAACTGATCTGACTGTCAATATATATTCTTAGCAATATCCTGTAATATTGCCACAGAGCTTTGTCCCTCCACAAATCTCCACAGAGATTTTGAAACTTACAAAACTGCATCCAAAACTTCAGCTGCAGAAATAGGTGCAGAGAAAACCCAACATATCATAGAAATGAAGATTATAAGAGTATCTAGGTGCTGCTACTCTGTGGGAAGTTTTCTGGATTTCTTAAAAATATCAGGGACAACCCAAAAAAAAAAAAAAAAAGAACAAGTGAACAAGTGATGTGTGTGGGAGAATGATGGACACAAGACATGAATTCTTAGAATCTGTGAGCTGTAGTGTACAAAATGAAGCCCAGAAACATATGTTTGGGAAGCATTAAATAACACCAACTCTCCTTTCCAGCAGGCACAAACCAGCTAGACTGGGAGATGCCATGAAATGAAAGGGTAAAGAAAATAATAGAATTGTCAACTTTCATTTTCCCCAAGGGACAACACAACTTATCTCAGAACAGATGTGCATAACCACGGCCTAAAATTGAAGATTTATAGATTATAAACTCAGAAGACACCAATATGTTCACTTAATTTGAACTTGGTGCAGTTCACACACATTCACAGAGCACTTCTTGCATCAAGGCTGTAACTTTTGAAAGCATTAGGACTCTTTCCAAAAAAAAACATCCCTAAAGTCTCGAAATGATGGGGAATCAATAAGCTGCTTCAGTAATTTGTTATACAGAACCCCCATGGTTTCAAATGTGTGTTTCATTTCCAAAATGATTTAAGTGATTTTGTCCATTGGCTTTTGCCATGCTTCTGTCAGGCAGATTAAAGAGCTTTCCATTATCAGAAGTCTTCTCTCCATGTTCCTCCTTAAAGATTAGAAGGTGACTTAATCATAATCTTTTCTCAGATAACCTAAACAAATCAATATTGTTTAGTCTTTGGCTGTAAAGAAGCCTTTTCAGACATCTATAAATACAAACCCTCTTTCAGGCTCTCTACTGTTCAAGGCGTGGTTTCATATCTGAAATATCTGACATATTTTCTGTTCCTATTTGTGTGATTTTCCCTGGTTTTATTGAAGTTTCTGTAGCTTAAAGCAGGCCACCTCACCAAACGGTTCAGAACACTCTGTGAAATCAGTCTTTTATTGATATTATTTTTTATCACAGAAAGCTCTTGTTGATAAATGGTGTAGGGGTGCTGTCTGATCACTTACCCCAGTTATAATCCAGATTTTATTTAGGTTTCACAGAGTTCTGATGGATCATGTTCACATTTTGTTTACAGACTCCTCTCAGAAAACCACCAAAATAGTCTTCCTCTATGATCTTAGATGCCTTGTCCACCAAAATGATTCTGTAATCAGAAGTTTCACATGCTGCTTCAGCTTTTCAGTTCTGGGTGGCTTTTTGATAGAGAATATCTGATGATAAAGCTCAGAAAACACTATGGCTTGATTGATTGATTTATTTGCTTTTAACCGAACAGGTTTGCTGGTCTTGCTCTGGCTTCAGTGAGCCAATATTTTCATCTAAAATTTGCCAAAATAGCTCGTAGAGTTTATATCCTGGTTGGTCAAAGGCTGTAAACACCACAGGCTATTCTTTATTTGCACATACAAGAGGTGCTAAGAGTATTTGTGACAGTGTGTGGGCTTGTTTCACATAATTTCTAAAATATATCCAAATTTACATCATATGGTGGAGTAGCCAGAGATATTTTCACGTGGTTTTTCTGCCATGTACACCAGGAAAGGCTCTTGTAGCTCTAAGCCTAAAGGGGACAATGTAGGGAAGAGCCTCATTATGTTGCCAAATATTTCTATATATATACTTTTAAACTTTCTTCTCATTTACATGTGTTTCAACAGTCTTACAGAAGGTGGTAGCAGCTACCCTAAAGAAAGCTTTGAGCCTCTTGCATGACTTCCTTTTACAGGAAATACATGTCTTTTTTTCAGTTGGAGACCTCTTTGCTCTTTAATCCTATATAGGTTTTATATAGGAAGCAGTTGAATCACTCTTTTCAAGTGAAAATATGTTAAGGAGTAAGAACATTTCATGTGTTGTTCATGTGTTTACGACCAAAAAGTCAAATTTAAATCAGAATCTCAGCACCATAATCTTTTAGCAAATGTTACCAGCTGTTCAGCTCCACACTTTCTTCCTTCTTAAAGCAAGTAGGAAAGTGAAAATCCATCATATCAGTCAGCTAGAGGTTCTTAGTCCCTTTACCTTGACAGATGATACATCAGAGTGCCTGTCTTTCTGGAAATTTTAGTTTTAATGGGCTGGGATCCATCTTCCTGCGGATGCTAAAATAAAAATATGCATCAAGTCATTTATATGACTTAAGCCTACATATGTAGGCTCATTTTTATATGTTCTTCTGAGAAATAGGACTTAATTTTTCTGCTATGTCTATTTATTACATCACAGTGTATTTTTCTTCATTGAAATGGCCAATGAAAACAGCATGGCTGCTCTCCTGTTATGATACCCTTCCAAATCTTGAGAAATGTGAGATTATTTAAAAAAAAAAAAATTAGAGGTGTATAATAGGCAGAAAAATTTGGAGAAATTTACCAAAAAAAAATTAATGTAAGAGAGCAAAAAAAAAAAAAAAAAAATCATGAAAGGGGAATACGGTAAAAACACCCCACCAGCCAAGGAATATATTTTCTAAGCATTACAGTCAATGGGCTATCAGGAAAATTCCTTCTTCAGACACATATAATTCTATATTATCTGTGTGTAAAAAATATAAATATATTGTTTCCTGAATGCTATGTTACCCACTCTGCATTCTTCTCTCATAGTTGTGCAGAGCCCTGCATGACAAAGTGTGGATGCTGAACATCGTGTTAGATGATACTGTAATAAAGATCAATATACAAATTTACTGCAATAAAGACAAGCAATTATCTCAGGGTGAACGTGGCTTTTGAACACTGTAATCTTTGTCCACACAACAGCAAAACAATGTTTAACTCTGAACATCTGAAATATGAGAAGTAAAACAGCCTCTTAATCGAGGCTTTTTTCCATAGGTGTGACCTTGGTGGCAATGGGAAATAACAGATTACACTGTAGGTTTCAGGTAGCACAGCAACAGTCCTGGAAATAAGGTTTTTAATGGCAAATAAGAACTGGCAAATAAGAACTACTTTGAAAAGTGTGCTGAGACCTTGTGCCTCATGTACCCCCCAGGGGGGCCTAATGCCACTGGGGTTTTTGAGAGGAAAACTGGATGAGAAAATGAGGAAAACAAATGAGGCACGTTTATACCCATGACATTTTGTATTTGTACTTCTTATATAGAATCATTAAGGTTGGAAAAGCCCTCTAAGATCATTGAGTTCAACCCTTAACCCAGCACTTCCGAGGCCACCACTGGCCCCCGTTCCCGAGTGCCACATCCACACAGCTTTTAAATCCCTCTGGGCATGGGGACACCAGCTCTGCCCTGGGCAGCTGTGCCAGGGCTGGACACCCTTTCCATGAAGAAATTTTCCTCAGTATCCAATCTGAACCACCCTGGTACAACCCGAGGCCGTTTCCTCTTGTCCTGCTGCTCGTTTTTTCTGAGAAGAGCCCAACCCACAAACCTGGGGGAGTTGCCGGGGCCCGGCGGGCTCAGCTGCAGCCCCCGGCGCAGCTCTCCAGCCGGGAGCGGCCTCTGGGCTTTGTGCTCGGACTCCAGCGGTTCCCAGCTCCCGATTCTTGATCCATTAACCCCTTGGGACTCCGACTTTTCCCAGTCTTCTTTCCTGTCCAGCTGTCAATTTATCCTGCATCTTCGCACTGTCCCTTGGACTGCTCTTCAAACGTGGAAGTTCCATATTAAAATCCAAACAGCTGTTTCCTTATCTTTCTTTAAATCCTGGTTTACAGCTCATATCTCTCATTTAACCTACACAGATTTTCCATTTGCTACTTGTTTACTTCCAACCTCTACTCTGCATTAACAGCAACAAAAATACTGAAAATGCCTAATTACCTCATTTCATTTTTGTTATTGTCCATGGACTGGGATATTTTCTTTTGATAATTCATTTTACTTTCCTTTCTAGTCAGCCTGGCAAAAAATGAAAAGAAAGATTAAATTATTTTGACTTGAAAGAGTATTTGTCTGACCTTAAACAAAGTAATTAAAATTCTTTCTTAAACTCTATTTTTTATTATAAAGAAATTGACTTTTTAAACACTACTTTTAGTTTGAAATGATCCTTTTTAGCTTTGTCATTTGTTTTAAACATTAAGCACATATCTTGCTTGATATGATTCAGCTTCTTTTTGTTTTCATCAAAAAGATTTGATAGGAAAAAATTCCCATACACAGAGACATAAATGGACCACAAAATGTTTTAATACCTTGCTACGTACATTTATGTGCAAATACAAATTTCATGTCCAGTTTCATGTGCTTTTGTTTTAATCTGTGAAGTTTGCTGGGTGATGATGCCTCCATTTAGTGTTTGTGCAACACCTGCCATAAAAATGTTTGGACCTTAGTGTGGGTTTTTTATTCACAGTGCAAACCAAATTCTAGGAAAGGACAGAAATTATCTACTTTTCCTGTCCTTTCCAGATTTAAACTTGGGTCAGGTATCTCTCAACAAATATGCTGAACAGAAATATTCACATTAATAAAAACCTTATTTATACAGCCAAGTGGGAGCACTTAAGGGTTGTTTAATGTCTAAGTACAAAACTATTAACAAGAACATAAATTTTGCCAAGGATGTTGGCAAGAGATGATGTATTCCTTCAAGGATTTATCTATACCCATTAGTTTAGGCTTTTAGCAAGACACTAAACATCAGAAAATTTAGTTAAGGTGTCAGTTTAAGGGCCTGAAAAATGCTAGAGAAGGTTTGGACAGGAAAATTCACCTTTTGGTATGTTTGGTGTGTTTTAAATAGCTCCCAAACCTTCTGGGCCACCAGTGTGCAGTTACTTGGGGAATATTGAATTGACTGCACGTGGCTGCTGTTGGGAGATGAGTGTGGGAGAGAAAACCAAACAGAACTTGCTGCAGCTGTGCCACCAGAACAGGCAACTACAAAGGTACACCTGATTTTGTGAGTTTTCAGTCTTACCCACAAAATAACAAGGGTCCTGAATTTTAAGCTATGATGGAATGGTAAAATGGTTTGGCTTGGAAGGGACCTTCAAAATCATCTCATTCCACCCCCTGCCACGGGCAGGGACACCTTCCTCTATCCTGGGTTGCTCCAAGCCCTGTTCAGCCTGGCCTTGAACCCTTCCAGGGATGGTTGGCTTCTTCACGCCATCGCAGCCAAATTATTTAAGAAACAAAAGATAATGGCACAGCATTAGCTGTGTCTCTGATGCTCCTCAAGTGAAGTATGTGACAACTTTTGGAGACTCAGGACTTCCAGCTGTATAGAAATGTCCCATTCAGTAGCAGAAATGCTGGTGGGGAGCAACGATCTCAAATTTCTGGCCTATTTTCAATTGGGATCTGCAGTGTCCTTTTCTGGTATCACGCAGAGGACAGAGAGTTTCAGTATATCCTTAGGATATCATATAAAATAACTGCACTAATTATTCCTAGCTGAATTATGGAATGAGCCAGTCCAATTTTTTTTTAATATTTTTATTATCCCCTCCCCCTCTGATCCTGCAGCACTTTGCAGGTTTGGGACTGTAATCAGCAGTTTTGTGTGAAAACTTCTCACTCGATGAAACACTGTTGGTTCAAGCTCATAGGAGGAATTGCCTGAAAATAAGGAATCAATTTTGAGCCAAGTGTTGTCCTTTTAAAACCACTACTTAAGAGGGATAGGGTACTGTAATTAGTCAGGGATGTAATAAAAAACACTTCAGTGATGGCTTGAATGAATGACAATTCTTGCTTAGCTGTGCATTTTGGAAATTTTACAACCCAATTCTAGTTCTCAAAGTAACTTTTGTCTTGAACTCTGAACACGGTAGAAGTGGAAAACATTGCTGGCAATTGCTTTGAGGTGATGCTCTTCTGAGGCTCCCCAAAATGCCTTTGCTACAACCTTGCCCCTGTATCACGGCCTTTATTCCGATTGAAAGGGAATTTCAAGCAACACAGTTTAAAGTCAGCTTGAGCAAAGACCAATCTGACCTTGGGTCCTGAGGAGATTTAAGGAAGCAGATTCTAGAGACACAATTAGTGATATTTGGGCTAGGACGGACTTTTGGCTCACGTTCAAAGATATGGCTGTGGGATAACTTAGAGTGACACAGGGCAGGGTTAGATGGGATATTGGGAAGAAATTCTTGGCTTTGAGGGTGGTGAGTCCCTGGCACAGGGTGCCCAGAGAAGCTGTGGCTGCCCCTGGATCCCTGGAAGTGTCCAAGGCCAGGCTGGACGGGGCTTGGAGCAACCTGAGATAGTGGAAGATGTCCCTGCCCATGGCACAGGGTGGATTTAGCTGGTCTTTATGGTCCCTTCCAACCCAAACCATTCCATGACTCTATGATAGCTTAAAATTCAGGATCATTGTTATTTTGTGGATGAGACTGAAAACTCACAAAATTAGGTGGCCCTTTGTAGTTGCCTGTTCTAGCAGGGGTTGTGTGGCCAGATGTCATCCTCTAATTGCTTTGGTAGAAACACTGTGAAGAAAGGTGCTTTTTGAAGGGTTAGTGAACATGAACAGAGCAGTATGAAACAGATCACGATAGAAAAGATTCACTGAGGGTCAGTATTACGCATTGTTCTGCATGAACTTTAGGCAGGAAAAATGCTTTGGAATTGAAGTTGGGACTACAGCTATAAGAACAGGTTTGAGTATGGCAATGTAAAATCTCAAGCCTTTTATATGTAGGATCTGAATCTGCATTTTTCTCTTTAATTAAATGATTAAAAAAAAAAAACACATTTCCTTGGCGTATTTGAAAGCTCTTCACTGTAGGAGAACAACTGATATTTTTAATGACTAGCTGTTCAGAAACAGCTTTGTACACACAAATAAGCTGTACATAATTTTGCTTCTGTGTACACAACAGAAAAATTGCGTATTTTCAAGGCTGTATAACCTGTTCTTTTTTTCCCCCTTCTGTAAGAGCTGAAGTGTCTCTATAATTTGCCAAATCAAATGTTCTTTCACATAATCAGTGATGGATGGAATGTACAGATGTTTCATCATCGTTTAATACTGAGCAGACCTCTACAGAGTTTCTCCAGACGTCCTTATCTGTTATGTTGTACCTGTTTAAAACTATCACTGAGTTTTTTTTGCCATATTAAATCCCTTCTGCAGAGTGACTTTCTTTAACAGGATGTCATTGATTATTTTNCTTCTGGGTTTGGGGATTTTTTTTTTTACTGTTTGGAGGGGGTGTGGGGTCTGGTGAGTTTTTTTGGGACGAATCTATCTTTCCCTGAAGGCAGTAGCAGTTAAAAATCCTTCTCTCTGCCCCAGGCTCGGTATTGATGGGGGCTCAGCTGAGCACAGGGAAGTGTTAAAAAATTGTATTATGGCAACTGCTTGGCACAGGGCAGCGAGTCCCCAGCGCAGATGACACTGCAGCCACTGTGGGAGAGGACTGATGAACCAGCAGTGCCTCAGAGGAAAGCTTTGCCTTACACCCTGTGACTTGTTTTTCTTGCTTGTGACATGGTGCAGCCTTTTGTTTAAAATGTGCATAATTTTGTAGCTACAGTACTTACAGACTTTAATCAGCAGTAAAGATAAAACAGTATCGCTTTTGTTCCCTTGCTAAAGCTCTTTTCATGTGGTGTCACTGCCTGCTCTACAGCCACATTTATCCTGGGTGTTTTGTACAGCCCGGCCAGTCCACGGGAGCAAGAACATTCCTCATTTTGTTTTTTTCCTACAGCAAACATTTTCAACACATTTTCTGTCCCAGGTTTATGAACCATGATCAATCTGGGAGTAACATTTGTCCTTGCTTATCCCACAACTGTGCGTGACCCCCCAAAAATGTCAGAGCACAATTCCCCCCATGCCACAACCCTCTCACTTTGCTGATGGGCCTGATTTGCCTAAAAACTCCCAAATGTGAATGGTGGAGGAGGAGGTCAATTTGATCCCTAATGAGATAGTCCTGACAAAATCAGGTAGGAGGATTTCTTTTCCTTTCACACAAGCAGATAAGCAGACCATAACCAGCAAGTGCCAGATACAAATCTTATTTAAATTGAGTAACACAGCTTTCTCCCATGATATTTCGGCCCTTCATTTCTCATTGATAAGAAATAAATACATTTTTATTGACAGATGGAAAAAAAATGCTCTGAAGACAGTTCATCAGTTGTGTAACACCACTTGGATTAAGATGGGAAAACTTAAATCAAAACCACAAAATTTAAATTTCTCAATCAGAAATTAAGAGCAATGTGCTTGTTTCTTTTACTATGTACATCTGACCCTCTTGTTAATTTTTTACTGTACTGGAGATTACTGAAGCAAAACTGAGGCAGTGGTGTCTGGTTGCACTGTGCTGTTTAGGGATGGTTTTGTGCTCTCCTCATAGCAAGGGACAGAAAAGAACCTGACATTTACCTCTGCTGTTTGCCAAGAGCCAGCTGGTCTGACAGCATATGTGAATTAGCAGGACAACTGGCAAGGCCAAGCTTTGTGTAGCACGCGCTCATTTCTTGCAGTGAGGGGGTCAAAAACCTGGCACCATAAAAGCTGGAGATACTTTAAGATTTTGAGGAGAATGTATAGAAAATATAGGACAGAAACCCACAGAAAGTTTAAGACTTTTAATGCTATTCATAGAGGAGCTTATTCTGTGCATAACTGAATATGGAGGTCCATTAAAATGAGCTTTCCCAGAAAAGCTGCAATATCTTGACTATTTTAGTCTCTCATACTTAAATAATTTTCAGTCAATTCTTGTACTTACAGGAAACTCTATGGCTGAAAGGTTTTTCTTCCCTCTCTCTAAATTTGTGGTGCAAAAAATGATGTCTCTAATCCTCACCAGTCCAGGGCTTGTTTCTGTTTGACGTTACCGGGCGACGATGAATTTGGCAAGAGAAGAGGTGATAAAGAATTTGGGTGCCTTAAGTTGATATCTGATTGTAAGACAGAGTTCCTAGAGGGACACTGTTATAGACTAACTTAAAGAAGTGGGAATTAGGAGCCTAATTTTATTGCATTTGCTGGAACCTTCTGGTTCACTGAGCAGGAGGTGAGGGTAAGCAGTGCCCAGACCTCCTGTTTGGCATGAGAAGTGAAGAGCTTGGAAACCATTTATTGCCTGAAAGTGGAGTCTGCTGGTCTGCAGTCCACTTTTCCCTTTAGCACTGGAAGATGGCATCTCTCATTTCCATTTCACTGACACTACAGTGGCTCTAGGATGAAATGTAGAGGCTCAGAAGGCACATCTGAGCCAGCATGCAGGAGGCCTGTGTGACAGCCAGAGCCAGCACCTCCTCTGCTGTGCTGCAGTCCCACATCTAAGCACACATAATTTTCCCAGTCTCCATCATTATGGTCATTTACTTCAGCAGTTTAGATCGACTCATTAAAACGCTTCCCCTTCGTCTTCCCAGATGAGCCAGGTTTAATGGGTGTGTTACATAACCTAACACCTACCAGGACTGCTCTGAACTTACATGAAGGGCACTTCAGCTCTGTTCCACCACATTTATCTAAGATCCAAGTCCCATTTTGAAGATGCCAAGTCTTCAGTCAATTACTATTCTGGTCACTTTTTGAGTTTCATTACAATTTATAATGATACTGTTTTCAGAGGGAATCTGGAGATAAAACACAGAAGAGATTAGGCAATTTTTCAAGAGATAACCACTGTCACCTTATAGAGAAAAAAAAAAAAAGATTTAAAGTAAATGTCCTCGGTGTATTAGAATGTCTTGGAATACCTGAAAAG
>VYZQ01033652.1:19444-34749 GCA_013400655.1 Mystacornis crossleyi | reverse complement strand
GACCTTTAAAAAAGGCTAATTTTTGGTGCATTCTCACTATTTTGGGAAATGAGTATATATTAATATCCTGTTTTGGATATTAATCCATGGAACTGCCACACACTGCAAGCTCAAAAAGTGTGAAGATTTAATTTTCTTTTGTGCANCTTACCATTAAAAACCAGATGCTTATCTGTCTTCACACACAATAATCAAGGAAAATATCCAACTCAGGTGTTGTTCTCTGTATTACTATTACCATCAAGATGTTGCTACAGTCAAGATTAATGAAGTCAGGAATAACTAAAAACTCATTTGAGGACATCCTTTCTGTTCTACTGGACAGAAAGATCACTGGTTTTATCATCATTTCTTCCTACACATTAAATGGTTCTACTGGAATTAAAAAATCACATCACAAGTTAACAGAACAATGCGTTCCCCAATCAAAGGATACAAATTTTATACATGAATGTTTTAAACATCTGCATTTCAGCCCCAATTTCATATTAAACAGAAAATACAACCTAGGCTTATTCACTTAGAAAAAAAATTCAAAAAATATGTATTTCCACAGAGATTAAAAATATGAAGGAGCAAGGAAAAAAAATTAGAACCATGAGAAACACAAGAGCTACATTTATAGGAACATAGCCATTTACAAAATGCCTTTTTTTTAATGGTTGCCTTTCAAGCTGTGCCAACACTACAATGAACATAAAAGATCTGCCTCCCTAGCAGATTTAGAAGAATAAGCAATTACTACATTAGAGAAAATAGGCTCAAAAATTTCCACCAATTGGTAGTTGGCAGCAAAGCAACTCTTTATGTGCCAAACCCCAAAAAGCCCTTAGGCATCAACCTCTACATATACCGACAACGAACAAACAAATGAAAAAAAAACCCCACTGCCTCAAACTGGGGTCAGCCCTTCACTTTGGGGAAGGAGAAATNACACAAGCTTCAGAGTTTCATATGGTTTTTTGTGAGCTTCTCACAGGAAATTTCTCCCCCCAACTCACCACAGAGTCGCTACCCCACACTTTCACAGTGACTGAAGNAAACAAAACCAAAACAAAACAAGAACTCTCCATCCTCCTAGATAAGCGATAGAGGGTTTTTCTTTATGTAAGGGTGTTTGAAGTGATGGGTCTTCTCTTTGGGGCACTACATCTCACAACTTCTTAAAACACAGCCACATTGTGGTTGTGCAACAAAGGCTCATTCCCTTTCATTTCCCTTTGCATTCCACCAAAACTCTGTGGAAAAGCACAAGGCCTTTCTTCCCAGTGGAAGGGAGGTGTCCACATTTATGCACTACTACTGCTGGAACACTTTACACAGAGAGGCAGCGGCATGGAGCATCTCCCTGCTGACTGTTCACAGTTAGAATCAGGGATTTCTCAATCCTGCCTGAGAACACTCCTACAGCTGCAGTCCAAGTTTGATGACTGCCTTCACCACAGAAGGGGAGGAGGAGGTACTGCAGCAAATAAAAATCATATTTTGGAGCATTATCAATGATTGATCATCCTCACCATGGACTGAAGACAGTCATCATCCACCATGGGTGACGGTAACACACAAGCAATGTATGTGATATTTCACATTAACTACTTTTATTGATCCCTGATGCACTACTGCATCTTCCATATCAATGCAGATCAGTGAGTTTCTGCTGTTTTAACAACGTAAGAAGAGGTGAATGCAATTTGACAATCCCAGCCTCTTCAGTTTCCCTTAGTGACTCTCTACTTGCTTGAGAAGACTAAATACAGCTGAGACAGTGACAGAAGACTTCATGGGCAGAAGAGACTAATTACTGCATAATAAATATCCTCAAAGCTATTTTATCGTGAACTAAATTAAACATGACAAACACATTTTGGATGCTCCTAGGAAGGATTCTCTGTTAAGAAGTAGCATTAACAAACCTCATTTAAAATCAAACCTATTAGAAGAATTAAAGAGCACCTCATTGTGCTGCCACCAAACATTGAAAACCAAGAGTTTCAGCGATGCCTTTGCCTTGCTATATTTTCATCAAAACACAGTTGTTCTTTTCAGATATTTCCCTCTATGAAGTGTATCCAAGCACACAGAACATAACCAGAGACAGACCTCATATCGAGGCAATCTAAGTGCATTTGTTCTGTGATACATTTGCTAGAAGCTTGCACCATAAAAAGGTGTTTTTTTAGGCAACATTATAAAAAGCTTATAGGCGACATTATAAAAACATTATAAAAAGCTTGACAATAACAACGTCCACATCTCTGAACACGACTGAAACTTTTACAATCAGTTTGTGCAGATGTATAGGTATGCAGGTGTACAGAAATACCTGTTGACTGAGCAAGGATACCACTGTTTAGCCAACAGTACAAGATCCGGGTACCTGATACCAGCGTGATCTACTCTGCAGCCTCTGTTGCTCTGTTCCTTAAGTCACAACGCTGTCAGAGTTCCACAGCAATGTCAAATACAGTATCACGTATAAAAGTCCTGTTCTATGAAGGGCTGAGTCATTAATGTGACTGATCAACAGCAAATGTATTCCTGACACTTGAAACCGGTGCAGCACAACATCCTGTGGGGCACTCCTTTGTATTCCTGTGCAAGAACACACAACTACCACATCATTTAACTCTGGCTGTATTTTTGCAGAGGTGAAACTAAAACCAAAAGGAAAGCAAGTTGCAGAGATGTGACCACCCCCCCAGAACTATTAATTTCAGATAAAATTCTTGACCTCAGTTCATTACCTCTGGAAAGAAAAATAGCAATCTGTCAAGGTGCAATGGAAGGAGACATCAATATTTTTCTTATACCACTCAGCACTAAATAGTAGTCTGAAAACAGGACCCTGCTTCTGAAAACACAGCTATCTTAACAAGTACGAATGTTTCAAAGAGACTGTATTACTTAATGAACCATCACTTTTTTGGGCAATGCAAAAAAGCTGGCATAAAAGTATTTTGTTTTACTTGAATGTAAAAATCCACTTATTTTACACAATCTACAATTCTAATTTTGTTGTGTGTACTAATATTTTAATAAAGGTTTAAAAGTTGATGTTTTTTAACTGTCATTCAGAAGCAGATTAAAGTATATACAGTAATGAGAATTCAACTTATGAAATCAGAGCATCTTAGATTATTAGATGGCCACAGCAGTTTATTTTCCTACCTGCTTCCCATCCAGTGTACAAAGTCTCTTGACTACACCCGAGTCTAACTTAATGGCTTCGGTGATGTCATTCAAGACCTGTTCAAAGGAGTGAGCAGTCTTCTTGTTCAGCAGAATTCTCACAGCTTTCCGTGGCTTTACTCCACTCCTAATAACAGTCACTAGTTTGGGTTTAATGAAATCTTTACTCTCCTTCACTTCGCTCCTTGTGGATGTCAAAGATGTCAAGGACCGACTGGACCCAGTCCTTATGTTCACACACCAGTTCGGGTTGACGTTCTTGGTGTAATCAACTTTGCGATATGGTTCATTGGATGCACACACATAGCTTTCACCTGAAAAGGAGAGGACATTTTCATAGTTTAAGGGGGTTTGCAGCTACTTTGTCAATTTAAAAACAAAACAAAAAAGACAAATATTTTGGGAGTGACTTTCTTGTATGTCAACAAGGAGCTCTTGCTGATTTTAAGAAATTATTGAAATTATCAGAGCTCTCCATCCAAACAGCGCTCTCATTGACCGCTTTCAACAGGTTTCAAAACACCTCTGGTTTAGAAACAAAATTAAAAAATAGTAGGGGGTAATGAGGAGGTTCAAGACATTTCACATGACTTTTGGATTTGGAGTCATTTTGCAAGTGCTTAAATTACTTGAGCTCACAACACATGACATTAAGAGCATTCTCCTACAGCACATATCCAAGTCCTCCCCTATATATCCCTCAACCATATACTTCAAGATACGTACATCCATGTCTATGTTTAATTATTTTACAACAGCAAGTTTTAACAGAATTGAATTTAAGCACCTCAAGACCCTTACCCTGAAAGGCACATTCATCTACCAGGAGTTACTGACTTTCTACCAAGGACACACCATTAAAATGTATTCACTTCAACATTTTCTAGACCAACAAACACCAGTTAAGGTCACAAATGAGTCTTTAAGTCTATGGGAGTATAATAGGATAACTACAAGTCCTCATTTTTAATTTCTTTCCTAATTCAAAGCTGGTTTGGTGGGGGGTTGGGGGGAGGGGTTGAGGTTTTTTGGTTTGGTCTTTTTTTAAAGAAAAAAGAAAAGAGGAGGACTCCTTGCTGCTAGTGACAACTCTTTTGACACCTGACAGCAATATTCAAGATGTAAACCATGACCAAGGACATCTTTAACTCTGGGTTGTTTGTGTAACCCACATCCTTGGGGTGTCACAAGATGATATCCCAAGACATTCTCGAAAGGGCAGAGAATTGCCAAAAGGATGAAAGGTTAGCATCCAAACTGACAGAATACACCATTGGTCCAGACAGAAGAGCTACCTATATCTTAGAAAGCTTAGCCTGTCCTAAGATGAAAGCTATGCAGTCAAAGTCACTGGTGGAACAAACCAAAGTCACCTCTTACACGCACAGCAAGATGAGTAAAGAGTAAACATACATCTAGAGGACAGAATTGTTAGAGTTACAAAATGTATGCCTACATTTAGATACGCACTAGAAAACTTTTAAACAACACTTTTACTTTCCCAACTCTAGATTGGAGAGCTGGTTTATCTTAGAAGTTGCAGGGGTTGTTCTAAAAGCAAGATACTAAACTACTTTGAAAGCCCTGAAGAATTACTGTGAGCTGAAAGACTTTCTTGTTTCTTTTCCAATACCGATTACACTGCTTTGTAATTTACCTTGTATTTAGACCTTCTTGAAAGTCTACTTGCTGTATTTGAAAGAACAGAGATTATAATTAAGCCAAGTTAACAGTGATTCTGTTTGGGAAATTCTGGCAGCCAGCTCTGCCTCCACAAACATGACTGTGACTGTATTCCACTCAGGTCCTAGCAAACTGGGGCGAGGTTCTGTGGATGCCACTGCCTTGCCTGTGCTCCTCCTCTTCACTCATCCCCATCATGGCTCCTCATATTCACAGATCAAGTGGTGCACAAACCAAACTGATATAGACAAAACTACACTTCTCCTCTTTCTCCAAAAAAGTTAGCTAAGAGAAAGGAGGTGTTTTAAGCCCATAAACTCCTTGAAAAAGAGCTGCACGTTGCACACGATCACTAATTTACAGGTAGGAGAAAAAGAACCCCAAACTCCACACAACAGAAAGCAAAGGCTTCCCCCTGTCCATCCTCTAACAGTAGACTCAAAGGACTATGCTTGTTTTCTGCACAACCACCAGTAAGTCTGTCTCTGAACTCAGAGCTGCCAAACGAGAAGCACCTCAAGAAGCTGCTAGTCCCACTTCATACCGACAGGGTTACCAGTTATACCTGCTGATCATTTTGTTACCCTCCCCTCTCCAGCTGCCTTCCTGTGTGACACGGAACCCCAGCAGGGTGTAACTCCAGACTAAGCACCACATAGCCGCCCGCTCACTCCATCGGTGGGACAGAAGAGGCAAAATCAGAAAGGTAAAATAAAACTCATGGACGGAGATAGAGACAGTTTAATAGGGAAAGCAAAAGCCACAGGTGCAAGCAAAGCCAAACAAGGAATTCATCCACCACTTCGCAAGGACAGCCAGGTGTTCAGCCACCTCCGGGAAAGCCTGGCTCCATCATGGTCATGGTGACTTGGGAAGCCACACACTGCAACTCTGAACGTTCCCCCTCTTCCTCCTTCTTCCCCCAGATTTATAAGCTGAGCACGATGTCATATGGTCTGGAGCATCGCTTGGGCCAGTTGGTGTCAGCTGTCCCAGCTGTGTCACCTCCCAACTTCATTTTCCCCCAGCCCACTCGCTGGTGGGATCCTGTGAGAAGCCAAAAAGGCCTTGGCTCTGCGTGAGCCCTGCTCAGCAGTAACAGAAACATCCCCCTCTTATCAACACTGTTTCGAAAACAAACACAAAACAGCCCATACCAGCTACCATGAAGAAAATTAACTCTATCCCAGCCAAAACCAGCACAAACTCTTAGGACAGTCTGTCCAGCTGTGTGCAAAAGAGCTTTAAACAAATTCTGCAAAATTCTCAAAATTCATCATCACTGAGGAAGTTCAGAATTATCCTTTCTGACTCAAAAACAATGCACTTCCTAGATCATGTAAAAAACCCCAACAAATGCACACAAGGTAATCCAAAGTTAAATCTCAGGGCTGAAATTTAAATTAACAAAGTTTTAAAAAATAAATAAAAATTAAAGCTACTCAGAAACAGAGTCTCAAACTTGAAGTAAATGAATTGCTTTACATAAAGCAAAGGTAGAGGACAAAAGGTCCCTTTGCTCAAGAATTTATAATAGAAGAGTTTCAGCAGGTATGCTGGCTTTGTCTTTTTCAGACTCATATTCATAAATAGAGCATCTTCTTTGTTCTATCATGAATTGTGATCTGTTATCTGTCACAGCTGTACTACAGCACCCCATAGGGCAGCAGAAACTGTACTTTTATAAAATTTTCAGTCAATATTAATCTGAAAGGATCTATATTTCTTTTAAATAGCAGTGTAAAACTTTCTGTCTCCTACTGGTTTCCCTGCTTGATTCATGAATAAAAGAAATTCTGGATTATCTCAAAGGGTTGCAATGCAGATTTCTTCTTGTTACTTCTTTTCCTTTAAGCAGGAGCCCTAGTAACAAAACCCAGGAAGTGCTTTCAAGTTAAAACAATGTAATACCTTAAAAGAAAGAATTTCAAATTATTTGTTTCAGCTGCATTTAGCCAAGCCTTAAGTTGAAGCACAAACTATTCCAGCTTAAAAAAAAAAAAAAAAAAAAAAAACAAAAAAAAAAAAAAGATAAAATCTGCCTAAATGAATGGAAAATTTCCTATAGCTGGCAGATACAGGAAAGTCTAATTACTTGACAATGTAGCATATTACAGATTGTTTAGTAAGTGTTTTAAAGTCCGTGCCTGCTTTCATCTACCAGACATATAAATAAAGTTAAGTAACACAAGCTTCACATGGAAAACAGATTTTGCTACTACACCTGCAAGGCAGGCACATATGGCAAGACTAGAGCAAGGGCTCTAAGTGAGAAAACACATTCACTGAGTGATTTGCTTGTTTCATGGCTTAAAGACAAAGGATAAAGTTTTGAAATTATTACTTAAATTTCTAGTTATTTTACCACAGACAGAACTTCACCCACAGTTTCTAGAGTTCTATTTTAAAACTTGCAAAATACAAAAATCTAAGAAACAGTATACTTAGGAAGCCAATTGCTGCTCTCTGGATAAAGAATGGTTTTCTAGGAATGAGCTAAACATTTATTTGTTTAACAGAGGTATACAATTGACTCCTTAACAGATGAAAATATGTAGGGGAAAAAAAAATGGCAGGGGCAACTTAAATCACCTCTGTAAGTCAACTACAGGAAATTTTCCTACAGAATAGTGTATTCAGAAAGCATCCACTGAGAAAACACCATCCATTGATAAGCAAGCATTAATAAAGGTGTGCTATTGTTTAAATTATTTTAGCCATCCCCCAAAGTAGAAAATGCACTTACGTATGTCTGTTTGGAAGAAACATCAAGTTGTTTGTAGAAGTATTATCTCTTTTTTTACATTAATTTTTAGTAGGTAAGAACCTGAAAATGTAATATTATATACTATATTTGCTCACAGCTTTCATGTATGACCTGATTTTAAATCTGCTTGGGATTAATTCATGTATAAGCACACACTTCTGATAATCTCCACAATCTTCCAAAAAACGAATATTTGTAAAATATAATGCACAATACTTGATTTTTGAGGGGGTTTAGATGGGGTTGATCAAATTGATTTCAAACGTTGTTCGTAAAATAACAGATACATTTATAGTTAAAAATCAAAAACATCAATAAATTTGACTGTTTCACTGACTGCCTTGAATGAGATTTTTCATGTGAATAACCTAAATACATATCATCCCAAATAAAAAGGAAATATTTTCTGAGACTTTAGTGGCATTTTGATCTGGCTGTAGCTTTTTTTTCTTCCTTTTTGCATTTGTACCTCTACCAGCCCTAGAATGTAGACACAACTGCAAAAAGAGGCATAAACAGTACTTAAAATATTTACACGGCTGACTTCAATATGGTCAATTTTATGGTTTGAAGACCCACTTTCCGTTTATAATCTTGGAAGATTTTAAAGCTAAAGCATACTAGCTTTAACTAGCACAGCAGTTACATTATGGAAAGTAAATACCATGTTTTCAGCTTACAACATTAGCATTAATATGAATCAGCTCCCCAGGTTTCAGACCAGAGCATGAATTTAGTCACTAATATTACATTGAGATTTGCAGGTAAAGAAGCACACTGTAGGCTAATGAAGTAGAAAGATCTATTAAGCAGTGCTTTCTTCTTTTTATTTAAATGCAGGAAAAAAAGCAACAATTCCAGACGTAGGTGACATCTGGGACTCTTGAGCCCAGCCAAACTGTTCTACAGCAGAAAGCTCAACCAGGCTGCAGAGCAGTTTTGGCAGACGTCTGAAATCTCCTTATAAGTTCACAGCATAATTTCAACAGAGCGTATGTGCCATCCATCCCATGATTCATGACAGTACCTAGAGCAAGTGGAAAGTGCCAGCTCTTCCATGAAGAAACCCTGCTGCCACCAAAAACTCCTCAAATGGGGCATATGCTTGCTTAAAAAGAGAAACATCTGCTGATATTTTCGGTCACAATATAATCAGCAAATGGCTTAAGTCTACTTCTGATTTTCCAAGTCTTATTAACAGTACAAAGTCAGGTAGAAGACATGGAATATTGCCTATTGACAAGGAAACATTACCTGCCTCTAAATAATTTAGCTGCACTGAATTAATAACAAGATGCACTATCCATGAAGCAAGAACTGCATGTGTGCTGTGTATATGGCTTAAGTACAACATAAAAGGATTCCAGTTTCAGACAGCCAACACTAAACACAAAACTTGCCATTCCCTCAGAAGAGGAAAATACAGATAATGAACATAGAGGGTGGATGAAAGAGAAAACAAAACTACACTGGTCAGTCTGACTGACAAATAGCCGTAGGTCATCAGCTGCCTAAATACTGGTTTGCTTACTTAGAAACTCATCCACAAAATTTTTCTTTTGCCATCTACTTCTTCAACACCAGCCCCCAGGAAATGTGCCTTTCAAGATAAAAATGCATGGATAAGGAGAGCAGGGTGTACACTTAGTAGATGAGGGGAAGGCTGTGGATGTCTCCATCTAGGGTCTATCTACACTTCAGTAAAGTGTTTGACACCACCTGCCACAGCATCCTCCTCGAAAAACGGGCTGCTTGCAGCTTGGGTGGGTGGACCCTTGAGTGGGTAAAAATGGGGCTGGATGGCTGGGTCCAGAGAGCTGTGGTGAACGGAGATAAATCCAGTTGGCAACTGGTCACTGACGGTGACCTGAGTGTTCCCCAGGGCTCAGCTTTGTGCCGGGCCTGTTTAACATCTTTATGGATGATCCGGACGTGGGGATCGAGTGCCACCCCAGTAACTGTGCAGAAGACACTGAGTTGGGTGGAAGTGTTGATGTGCCCAGGGGATGGAAGGTTCTGCTGGAGACCTGGACAGACTCGATCTGGGCTGAGGACACAGCTGCAGGAGGCTCAGTAAGGTCAAGTGTGGGGTTCTGCACCTGAGCCATGCAACGAGACAGGCTGGGTGAGGAGTGGCTTGGGACAGAAAGGGACACCTGGGGGTGCTGGTTGACAGCAGCTGATCGTGAGCCAGAGTGTGCCCATGGGGCCAAGAAGGCCAATGGCATCCTGGCCCGGATCAGCCCGCAGGACCGGGGCAGTGGTTGCTCCCCTGCACTCGGCACTGGTGAGGCCACACCTCGAGGGCTGTGTCCAGTTCCGGGCCCCTCACTTAAAAAGGACATTGAGGAGCTGCAGCATGTCCAGAGAAGAGAAACAGGGCTCGTGAAGGGTCTAGAAAACGTCTTATGTGGAACGGCTGAGGGAGCTGGGTTTGTTTAGGGGGGACCTCGTGGCTCTCTACAGCTCCCTGAGCGGAGTTTGGAGGGAGGTGGGGTCGGTCTCTTCTGCCATGCCTGCAGTATGGGGAATAGAGGAAATGGCCTTAAGCTGAGACAGGGGACATTCAGGTGAGGTATTAGAAAATATTTTTCACTGTTAAGTGGTCAGGCATTGGTTGCGCAGGGAGATGGTGGAGTCACCATCCTGCAGGTGTTTAAGAGGCATCTGGATCAAATTGTTTAGGGGTTACAGTGGCAGTGCTGGGTGGGTGGTTGGACTGGATGATCTCAAAGGTCTCTTTCAACCCTGATTATTTTATACCTCTACATGAACTGTTCTAAATTCAGCCATGCAATATTTGGTACTAATAAAAATAGTAGGATGCATCCTGCCCTTTTGCATCACAAGTGTGATACGTGCAGTTTTGAGGGGACACAGCTGTCTAACCATTTGGGGTTCTTCACAGCACAAGTTTTGTGAGCCAAACCTCACTGCTAAGCATTTAACAAATAGCCTAAAAACATTCAGACTTTTTATCCTTAAATAATAGAGACCACTAAAGAAATACTTACAGATATTTATTTTTCCCTAGCATAAGGTTAGAAACCAACTGTGGATATGCCACATAGTGAACAACAAAAGGAATGAATTAAGCGTGCAACACTAAAAAATCCTCAATAGGGATATTTGAAACAAAAGTATCTGAATAAGCTTTTCTGGCTTTTTTTTTTTTTTTTTGCAAGGTTAATAACCATTACCTCCTGAAAGTCACATAAAGGATCACGTTTTAAATGGCACTCTGTATAACAGAGAATGATATAGCTGACACAGGTAAAAACATCCCTAGAGAAGGAAAACAGTTCCCATATTTTTTAAGCATATGTTCCCCTGTGAATCCCATAGGACAGGGCAGGTATCTAGATAGATTTCCCCTATTCACCTTATGTTCCTCTTTGGGCCTTCTTTAGGTGCAACACTTTAGCTTCAAAGGTACCAAAAGCTGCTTATTTAGTACAGCAAGGTAGTCATTAGGGCTACTGACCTTCTTTCTAACTTTAGAAAACACAGCAGAGTGCCCTTTCCGTGTTCTGTAACACAAAGTCAAGCAGATTTCCGGAACAGCATATTTACAACATACATAACTGACTTAAAAATAAAACAACCCCTTTTACGAAGGATTGGGTTATTTCAATTTCTCTTTCCTTCCTTACTTTGAGCAACTTCCCTCCTCATCAGTTTCTTACAACTCACTTTCATATCACCTCTAATAACCCTGCATAAGTCATGATCTTTCCTTATCTATAGCACTTAGGGTTCCCCATGAACTTTATAAAACCTGGGATGACAACCAGGATTTCAGCAGATGCTAACTGCTACTAGTTCTCTTTTGACTTTATTTAGACAAGAAGAGGTGCAGATAACAACTTCCTGGCTTTTACAGAAGGCTTTCACAGAAACACAGAACAGCCGGGGTCAGAAGAGACCTCTGGAAGTTCAACCCCCTGCTCAGGCAGGGTAAAAGCTCTCAGAAGACAGTCAATGCCACCTGGTATCAAACACACCTAACACCATGCGCCTCCTCCACAGGAAGTAAATAACCCTATTTGGGTAAACTACAATTTCCCCATCCCTGAACTAGGAGATGGATGGTGGTAGAACTATTTTATTTTACGTGGATGGGAAGTTAACTAAGAATTTCCTCTGCATTTCACGTCCACCCCCCCATCGCTCCAGAACTATGTCACTACAGTGATTTGAACACATATTTGGAAGAATATGCTTTCAGTGTTTTTTAATGCTTCTTTCATCCTCCTTTTTTACCCTTCTTTGTTCAACTTGTTACATTTGCCTCTTTTTTTTAAAGCATTACAGCTTCTGGCTTTAGCACAGGAGGGTAATCATAATCTTTGGAACAAGCAAAAATACAAACTGCCTACTTGGTATTACCATCTGCTTGCCCTGACAAGAGAGAAGATATTCTTGACCTAATACAACAGTGCACATCAACTAAAATCACAGGTACTTTATGCAGGATTAAAATGTAATACGCAGTAACAACAATGGTCTAAGGCAGAAAAAACTTAGATTGTTCAACACCTCGTTTCAAAACACATTCTCTTACTCTGTATTAATGAGGCAAAGCTCATTTCTGTAAATTCAGATATTGCCCTGTGCTATGTGTCCTGGCCATGCATAAGGACTGCCCTGCCCAGAACCTTCCCACCTCCTGCCCAAAGACTTCCCTACAGGTGCCTGTTGATGCTGTGCACAACCATGCAGACAAAACTACTGACATTTTATAGAGGACTGTATTAATTCAGCACCATTGTTGAAAGAACAAAGACTCTCAGCCATTTTTCTAGGGAACTAGAAGGATTCCCATTAGATGCAAAATCAACGTAACTTCTCTTTCCGGGAATAAAGTCTAGACTTGCTTTCATCTCCCAAAATCCAACAATAACTCCTAGCTTTGCAGCAGACCTTTACAAGTGGGATCCTCCATGTCCTTCATTACCAAGACAGTGAAAGCACAGGATACAGAGACAGAGCATGACCAACATCCACATAAAACACATAGCTCAGGACTGAAGAGCTGCACAGTTCTATTACCATGGCGTCATGTTTTAGGAAGCCTACATTTTTAAGGGACACTGAAGGAAATAGGCAAATGCTTAAATAGCTAACTCTGGTAGAAAATAAAAATTAATCTACTATTCCCTTTTTGATACTGAAGGGCAAGTATAAAATTGCACATGGAATCTCCTATTCTAAAGTAAAAAGTAGTGTTATGTCTGAGAGTAAAGCTGGAAGAAAGAAAGTCATAATAGTCCCAGCCCCCACCTCCTCTCTGGATCTGCCTGCTCAAACAGATCAGGAGCAGACAATGAAATTCTTCCCTCCTCCCATTCTAAGAAAACAGTCAAAACTGTCAAACTCATGAGCCATAATGTTTCCTAATCTACAGGGGCTGAGAATATAAATTATATTTGCCTCAGGCTGGTCCAGCAGAGCACGCTTTTTTGATTGTCATATCCAGTTAAGAAAAGCAATATCCTTAAAATGGAGCTTCTATTTTTGACTAATAAACATGATCTGGTCCAATTTTTAGCTGCTTCAACCCATAACAGCAATATTTGATATCCTCAGTATGTCTATGCATTAGCTATTTTCCTCTTAAAATGACAAACAGTAAAACAGATTGCCAAATACAGCCAAACCTCAAAAAATCGTTTATCAATGATTTAACTCAGCTCGTTATGATACGGGATTTGATGTTGCCAGCTTTTATATCCCAGACAGATACTAACCTGATAAATGGGAAATAAGCCTTAAAGAGCTTGCCTGCACTGGGACATGTCACTGTCCAAGAGCTACACACACAGGCTGGAGCTGAGGGAGGTTTAATGCAGATCCTGCTGGCTTGGCAAGGTTTGCTGAGCACTCATCTTCTGCTCACTGCAGAGATCTGCCACTACTGAACCTGAACTGCTGTGACTCCATGTCCCAGTTCAGGAACACTGGGAACATGCCAAGAGACCAGTGAGCTCGGTATTGCATCACACAGCCATGGCCCGTCTGGTACTCAGCCTGTGGCTGGCACACACTACAGCACTTTGGTTTTATTTTCCCTTCTGAAAAATTTAAAAGCAATACAGCAAAACACCATGCAAGACTATTCTGGTGCTTCTGCAGTTCAAGCTTTAGGTCAACACCAATGCTGGAGTATTTACTGACAGCAGAAATTCAAGCTTGCTGTGTTGTAACCACAAGAAATAAAGTAAATGAACCCAAACCAAATTTCTTCCAGCACCTCAAGAACAAAGCAGCTGGCAAAAAACTCAAATAATTTAAAGGAATGATAGATTCACTACTTGTTTGCTGTCCTTTCCTTCCTATATATACTTTTCTTTCTCTATGTGGTGATTAGTCTTACACTGGTGAAGTTTATAGCATGCTAACTGGAGAACATACTAATCCAATTATGATGCTATAGGATTTTCTTAAGATTCCTGAGAGTTGTATTGGTCATGGATTGATGACTAAGTAATTGGGACTCTTTTTTATCCCCTTTTATTTCATTGAGAAAGCATGGAAGTGGCATTTCATTGAGAAAGCATGGAAGTGGCATTTCAACTGTGACATTTATTTTGCTTTATTCTTCCAGTGAAGAGCCACGACACAAAGGTTATGCTTTCAATGAGTATCTGAAGAGGCAAAGAATAAGTTTTGTTCTCAGTTATTAATTTATAGTTGCAAGAATATACACTGCTGTCCAGCAAGTAACTCTGTCTTTGTTTTAAGTCATAAAAGCTTAATATCTTTCCTGCTGCAACATTACCAAAGTCACCCCGTATTATCGATAGTTTCATCTCCTTTCCCTTCTCTCACCACTTCAGCATACCATATTTTTTAAGGTACCTCTAAATTAAGCACCAAATAATGAAAAAGTTTTTTACTAACTTCATTTCTTGTATCACCATAGGGTCAGCATTTCACTCTACAGCGATTTCAAGTTTCTTCTGTTTTCACTGTAGAACAGCCTTACAGTAGATCACATAAGTCCTCAGCACTGTGTTACTATCAGGAAGGTGCCCTTCCATGCATACCTTTTTTGAGGGAGACCCACTTGGCACAGCAAATGCTGTAGCCCCCCCCATTTCTCTTCCATGCTGTGGAGCAGCTGGTCCCTAACTCCCAGTGCCCTTACTGGTGGATTAGATAAAGGTCTTCAGGTTCCCTTTATTATCAAATTCTCCAGGTGTGATTCAGCACTGCTTTGAAAAGGAAAGCTACCAAACGAAAGCTCAAAGGATAGGCAGCTGAAAGCTGAGGAAGCAGGAGGCATTGGAAGGCCTACAAATCTTTCTTCATTAATGCAAACCAGCTAAACTCTGGCGCACAGAGTCACAGGGTTGAAGACTGCAGTGGCTGCTGTATTAAATACCTGAGGACAACCATCAAGTGCAAATCCATTATGAACCTCACAACATAACTTGTGCACTTGGAAAGCAGGCAATGCTGAGCTTAAACTGAATTTTAAGACATCACATGAAAAGACTGGGGAATTCTGCTCCTCATTCTGATAATTATCACTCCCCACAAACAACGGGCATATATTTCATTCACAAAACAGTACTTCTGGCCCCATTTTGAGACAGTCAAGTGCTGCTCTGTTCAGATTTGCAAGGTCTACATAACCTTAGCAGCTAAGTCCCATTATGAA
>VYZQ01033650.1:61232-79815 GCA_013400655.1 Mystacornis crossleyi | reverse complement strand
AAAAAAGGACAATTGGGCCCCTCCCTTGTGGCTGGCTAGGTCCTTTGTTTCTCTTAAGTACCCAGCAATCGCTCCTTAACATGGGGAAAAATTCCTTTGAGAGGAGAAGAAAAGAACACATACACACACAAAAAGAAAACCTCCTCAACCCCCAACATCAGCTAAGGATCAAATAGATATTTCAGATAGAAAATGAAAATATACACAGCTGTGGTAGCCTGATGGGGAAAAACCCCACCAACCCAAAATATTTAAAAACTTGAAAAACAAGTCCATTTCCTCCTACAAAGTTAGGTAGGCAAAGTTCTGCTACTTCATATACTTCATATTATCCCCATTTGTTGATTTAGATGTTGCTAAATATCTTGTAATAGCAGAATTTCTAGCTAAAATTTGTTTGAATAAAGCTGATTTAGCTCTCATGGCATTATATTAGGTATGCTCACAGAGGTATTGCTAATATCTCAGCTATTGGAGAAATAACTTTTCAAATTTTAAAAGTTTCATCCTCATTTTCCATAATGCTGTCAGCAGTATCAACTCCTATATTCAAAAAATTTCAAACCATAAATAGAACTGGGTTACCTTAATTAGACTTTTTTATATCTGAGATTTTTCAGAGGACGATCCAGTTGATGTTTTTAAACTTCCTGGTATATCAAAAACACTGACTGGCACAAGAATTTTTGTAAAGAACCATGGCTTAGAATGGTTTTTAGATTTTTAGACTTTAGATAACAGTTAAGTGATATTCCGAGATCACTCATTGGGCAGTAGTACTCCTCAGCTGCAAGCAGAAGGCACCAAACTTTGATGCTCTCCATAGTTAGCTAGATGTATACAAATTTGGGCAGGTGGTTTTATTCAGGTTGAATACAAATTTTATTAAATAAAGGTGAGATTTACTTCACCCACATAAATCATAAGAATAAAGCTATGGGTGGATGAAGGCTGGATGTCATGAAGTCCATACCCTTGCCTCTGCATCTGGTCTACCTCATAATAATTTCACGGTCACTCCACATTGTAGGAAAAATAAGAGCCAAGCAGGATCTCAAATGTTCTGGTGGGGGCTGTATGAGGCTTCAGCAACCCTCAGCAAGCGTGGTCCTGTCTTCTCACATTCAACAAGTCATCTGAAAAATACGTTTTGTAATGACCAAGAGATGCAAGACTAACAACCTAATTCCCAAAAACCTACTGAAGTATTTTAATTAGTGTGAAATGCTCCTTTGTACTTTCAGTTATCCTTATTACCAACATCATAAGACAATAGAAATCACAGAAGGAAAACCATTTTCTATCTTTCCTGTATGTCGTGAAGAGGACATGGTTCCTTTACTGACCGCTAATTAATTCACTTGGATTCACCGTTGCCTAAAGAGCTGCCCCTTTTCTTTCTCTTTTTTTATACATATATATGTATAATATATGTATATTATATATATATATGCATATTTAGTGCCAAATTTTATACTTATTTGGCACTAAAGAAGAATTTGCTAAAACCTGATCCTTCTCTTGAATTTTTTACAGTGATGGTCTCAAATAAGGTATTAGAATTTTTTCTCTTTACTCTATTTCCTATTATGTAAACTGCCTACCATTATATGTTTTATCTCCAGCAGCAGAATGTTTGGCAATATTGATCCATCTCTTGTATATTATTCTAAATCACTTTCAGCTGAGGTAATTATCTGTGATTTTGATGATTTAAAGTGCTTTTCAAAACTTATTTGCAAATCAAAAGCCTCTAACTTCTGAAGGGCCAAGAGTTAGAGAAAGAAGCTGTAGAGCAGCTCATGGGCAGGAGTGTTTGCACACAGTTTGCAGTCGCTTTGCAAAGGGAGTACATAGAGATGAGTTTGGGTATCTTGTTTGGGTAACTTGTTAAAAGCAAGTTCATTTATGAATTCACCAATGGCAAACTGAGTTATTTAGTAAGATATTGCAATGCCACAAATTTTTGTTGCTTTACCATGGACTATCGGGCATGTTTTATTTGCTTAATGTTTCAGTAGTTGTTTTACTGCATGAGACAGTATATCAATAAACAACACTGTCAAATACTTAATAGTATGGCATTTTAAAAATTGAGTTTATATGTATTCTCTGTATAAATATATATTTTCAAGTGAATTTTCTATGGTTCACCTCCATTATTTTCTCTCTGGCTCATGCCTTTTGAAGTAACAGCTCAGTTCCTGCAGGGCTACTTGTAAAAGACAGTCATTATTTAGAATGGATCATTTAATTAGCCGACCACAGAGTCTGTATGGAAAATTAATCAGTGTAGTTATAGTGGTTGTATGAGTCACAATTACTAGGCAAATAGGTTACTGCCCAATAGAGTTGCTGTAAGCCAACTGTACATAGGCTCAAAGAATTTAGGGACAAGCTTTGTTTACTCATAATTACACCTAAGGTCGTTTACTCTAGATAGGCTATAGCTTTTGTTGCTACTAATTAATTTATATAGTGGGTAAAATATTTTAATACCAGTGTGTGACACTGTCTGAGGGTAAACTGCCTGTCCTATGACTGGAAAGAACAATTACAGAGAAAATATATCAATCAAAATGAGCTTTATTAAACTATGTTTATATGGTGAACACAGTAATGAAAACCTCCAAAGATCTGATCTGTATGCTTGACCTTGGGGCACTTACTTAATAGAGCATCTTCAGTGACTCATACATTATGTTTCAATTGAATCATCAGGAAAACAAAGAATATTGATGCTTCATCTCATGATCTAAAACCAGATAACACGAGGACAGATTCTAAAAAATATTTTATCTCATTTGATATGGTAAAATCAGATTTCTTATCCTTCCCCTAAAGAAAAACTGATATATAGTCAGGCGAATAGAAAGGATGCTCCAGCAGTTAAAATAAATTGAGCTATAGCAGAGCAGATCTCAGCGTAGTTGCTGTTTCGAGTGTGGTTAGAGAGATTTTGTAAGGCAATTACACTTCGGAGTGCTAATTTTGAAACCGCTAATAACAAAACCTCGAGGTGCATAGCCCTGGTAGAGTTCTACCAATGGATTCTTCTTCCAAAATATGTGAAATACTACTTTAATCTGTCAGAAATTTTTCCCAATTAATTTGATTTCCCACACCAGCTCACAAGCCCTTGTTTCTGTTTCACCTTAGGCCCTGTGTGCAGCGGTCCACACGGGAGGAACTCCAGGGGTGTTTTCTCAGCAGGGCACAACCAGCAGATTTCAGGAAGCCGCACATGTACACCTAGAGCTGGAGTGCCTGCACTTCCAGCACGAGGTGTGTGCAGATGGGAGGCTCCCAGAAAAGCTGGTAAAGTGTGCTTGCAAGAGCCAAGTTTAGGTCACATAATTATGTGAATGTGTGTAACTGGAATACTGTGTTATTATAGAAGTGGGTTTAAACATTTTTAGAAGTTTATTATATCAATAATTTTTTTGCATCTGCTATTGTGGTGTATCCTTTTCATACCTGATACTGATCCTGGGTGTGTAGTTCAGTGATTGCCAGTTAATTACCCCTCCTTACAAAACTGATCTACCCCTCCTGAGTTGGATAGTTTTCCCCCACAGCAGACCTCTGCACTGGATTTGCTTTCCATCAGCATGTGGCTCCCATCATTGCCTCAACAATGTTCACTGGAACAGCAGCACAGCATCCTTGCATAGCCTTTTCCAGGATTGGAGACAAATTACCATCCAACTTGGAATAGGAGCAATATGTACAGAGTAGTATGGGATGCTACACATCTTATACTGCTGACAATTCCAGCGCAGGTAATTAGAGAATTAAGATTACAAGCCTGACGGGTTTAATGCGCTGGGTTTATGAAGCTGTATTTGACAACTGCTTTGCGTATTTGAATACTAGGGGGGAAAAAAAGCCTAAATTAACAAGTTACTGTTCAATCTTCAGTACAGATTTCCTTCAGTTTGAATGCTGACATCAGCCTCTGGATATTGTGCATATACTCATCCCATAACTGATAATGTTCGGTTTTGTATTTCATATCTTTTCATGTGAGAGTGTGAAGCCCCCAGGCTTTTGGTTAATAAAGGCTTGTAAGCTGGAGTGGAAAATTACTTAACATGTTAAGTAACCTTCAGTCATCTAAAATTTGCATGCTCAGCAAAGAAAATTTGTTCACATCCCTGGGATTCACATAACTGTGAACTGTGGTGAAAACAAGTACATTTTTTGACAGGTCAAAATAGATTTTACAGAACTTAGGGCTAAGAAGCATCTTCAGAATGTTTCAATAATATCTGGTCTTTGCTTTTGCAATTTTAATGATTCATTATTTTCTGCCCTATTTGGAATTTTGACTTGAGCCAAAGAAAAATCTTTGTGGTTTAGAACTTGGTAGTGTCAGCACTAGCAAAATATTGGTAATTACAGCAAAGAGTTAAAAATGAATAGAGGTGATTTCTCACTGAATGTTTCAGATCAGTGCTGTGAGCTCACCATGATGTGTGAAATTCTGTGTAGCTTTTCTGACAGGCCTGCATAAACTTTAACTGATACCTAAGACACTAAGAAACCGTCTTTCCTTTTCATGGCAGCATGTATATCATATAAATTGATAACATTCAAAATGGGTATCTAAAATACAAAGCATTTTCAGGAAAAAATTCATTTTTATTTATAGACTAAAGTTCAAGAGATTTTGTGATGTTTTCTAAAAGAACAGTTTTGTTAGCATTATATGAGGTATGCAATCTGAAAACTGAAGATTTATGAAAAAATAACAGCATACATAGGGGAAAAATGATATATAGCACAAGAAGGAAGAGCATGTACTTACCTAAAGTAAATAAATTGTACATTTTTTAGTATTTCATTGAATTTTAGTTGTAATTGATTGAAAATGCTGTATATGAATAAGGGAAAAGATCCATTTTATTTTTAGCCTCCACATTTTTTGTGGAGAAAACTGTTGTTTTCAGAATTTTACTATATTTGAGGGCATGGAACTCTTCACATCAATACTATTTTTGGTTTCCTACATTGCTTTACTCACAGAATCCAGAAGTTCCTTACAATTATTTATAATATTTACCCAATCAAAGAATAGTTTATTATGGATTTTAAAAAAAAATTGTATTTCAAAAAAATTAGCAGCTGGTTTTACCTAAAGCAGCTGGCCACCAAAAGCCACTACTAAATTTAAACAATAACTTTCAAGATTAATTTTTTTCATTTTTCATAATACCTAATATACCATTTCTTTTCCCTTACTCTCCTCCACTATTTTGCTGCAATTACAATAATTTTAAGTCTATCAGACGCTTGTATCAATTTAGGAACCCAAATCTTAATACATGACTTTTTACCATTGAAAGAGTACCCTGTTGGTGACAAACCCAATGTGCAATGTAGTAGTGTAGAACTCTGAGCCAAAACAAGCCTTAAGAGCCCGTAGTAAAATTTTCTCTGTTTAAGAGATTCAGTTATGAAATAGGTTTAAAGAGAATAATATCAATTTCAATTTCTGCTAGAAAGAGATCAAAAGTGTAAGCAGCTCATATTTAGAACCTACTTCTAATACATTGTTCATATATATTCCTGTTCCTTATAACAAATTCCTTATACCAAGCAAAGTTTTAAACTTGGAAAATAAGAAATTCCTAGAAAAGCCTTAAATTTAAGGATTTAGGATTTCACCACAAAAGACACTTTCAAATCTTGCCCTTATTGTCTTGTTTTATAAAGAGGTTTAAGAATTTCCTGGCTCATTTTCGCAACCTGTGAATTCCAGTTCTGTGCTTATTTATAAGTACTTAACTGAATGGGAAACTTTGAATTCAACAAATATCCTGTTGTTGATTCCCATATCAGAACTTGATATTGAGTGTAAACATCCCAGAATATTTTTTGGTCTTATGATGTTTTTGTGTGGTGCACTGCTGGATGCCTGAAAGCAATTTTGACACATGTTAAAACAGCTTTATTTTAAAACACAAGAACTAAAGGAACAAACAGTCTGAACAAAAGGCCCCAAATGTTAAACTTCACGTTTTCTGATGAAGTATTCCATACAATGGAATTTTGCAATTATCTTAGAATTAATTGAATTCAAGTTAGAATTATCTAAAACTAGAACTCTTATTCCAGTTTTATATTACATTTTCTTAGATTCCATGTCTTACTCTTAGCTCATGTTCTGCTTTGCTAGATTTAAAGATCTTCCTAAATAGGGATTTACACAAGAGGCATCCTTTTAAATTGAGGACAAATATGATTTTCAGAGCTCAGCTCATTGTTGAAGCATGCTTCTGAAAGCTCTTCAGTTTTCTTTTGCTCTTTCTGAAGTGCAGGCAGAGGAGAAGGACACAGCAGTTTTCTCATCAGTGCTACACAGAGATGTCTCCTCACAGCACAGTGTTTTGTTTGTATATCTGGAAAATGTTAGGGTCACAGGGTCATATCCAAAATTGATAGCAATTCTTTACAAGAGTATTCTTTTCTAAAATACAATCTTTTAACATGGCAAGACGTAGATGAATTTTCTGTCCTCCTTAATATTAAATGTGCATACACACATTTCCCTACAACATGGAATAGGTTTAGCAGCACAGTAAAAACCCCTCTGTTACCCCACCTTAGCATCTTAGAGAGGTTTTATGCAATGAGTGAAAGACCTGTGCCTTCAGAGCCATCAGTGAGAAATAGAGTAGCAAAAGTTTGGGGAAGGAATACCTTAATGTTTTCTTGTTGTTTTCTTTTTCTGTCTCATTTCTGGTTTGGTTTTTTTTTTTTTTTTTTTCATTAGATCCAACAGCTGATAATGGATAGAATGGCATTGTGTTCTCAACATCACTATGGAAATAACATGAATCTAGAAAATATTTTCTTCCAAAACAAAGCTAAGTGTATTAATTTTCCACTTAAATCACAAACCAGATTGTGTTTTGTAACTTCAACCGATATTGCTTCAGGAGTGAAATCATCTTTCAGGCATAATCTACTTAAGGTTATAGTACAAGATGTTGCAATCTACAGCAAGAACTTAAAATTTTTTTAGTATATAAAAGCATAGGTAGTTTAATGTTGAAAAAGCATGTCTATTCCTGCGTCAACTATTAGGAAGAACCAGAAGTGGTTGCAGGAAGGACAAGCTTCATAGAAAGAAATGTAAATACGATAGCACAGGCTTTTGGTGTTCTAGAAAGATCATTGATAAGGTGTCCCTGCTGAAATCAACCCTTGCAGGATCAGAAAACCTAAAATCCCTCTTGCAAGGTAAGCTGCATACAATTCACAAATAATTCAAATGCAGTTGCTAAGTTAGGATTTTTTATTACATGACAAGCTCTGAGGATGTGCTTCAAACCACAGTTTACAATGTTGTAAGTTTCCTATACTGTCAAATAGTACGGACAGACTAGCTGGATGTTACACTATCCCTATAATTTTAACATTTTCCAACCAATTTAGAATATGAAAAATTCACAGAGTAACTGACTCTGCTGTTATTTCACTTATGTGTGCATACTGACAGAGAGATAGCTAGGTACACTATTCCTCCCAAAAGGTTGTCTGGCAAAAATTTGTTCATGGTCTTCCTTCTTTTCGTTGGTCCTGTTCCTTCCTTGAAATCTGTAATTCTGCAGCCAAAATTTTATACATTTTAAGATGAATAAACTGCAGCAGGGTGGTCAGATTGTACTGTCTCCTGTTTAATGAATTAAGTATCCATTCAGTCTGGTTATAGTCTTCTAGTTTATCCACTTAGTAAATAAAATTGCAAGGTCACAGAATGCCCATAACAAAGAATACAAAATTAAAATAGCAAATCTGTTATAAGATCTAGAATGCTTTATTTACTTGGAGAAAAACTGCCTAACATTTTCCAGAGTGGAATACACACTGTGGCTCATATTTGATTTTCTTAATATACTTACAGATTATGTTCTATTCCCAGGGAATTCAAAAGAAAGTCAACACAGAATTCTCTGGGCATCAATCTCCAAATGATCTTTCACCTTAACTGCAGGTTAGCTGGAAGAAAATAATCTTCAGTAATATTTCCTCACTCTCTGGAATATATGCAAGTTGAAGTACTCCATGTATCCCCAGTTAGGAAAGCACCATTCTGATAATCTAATGTGACTCCTTAGCCTAGTCCAACACTGTCCTCATCTCACCAATAGCAGGTACCTGAACTATGACATTATTTCAAGCACTTATCTAATGTATGGCATAAGAGAGAGAGAAACTATTGGAATCTTCTGAATAAACCAAAATAGACAGTTGTAAATTTGGTCTTTTCCATGAAAACTTAGTCCCAGGTCCAAAGAGTTTGGAGCATCCCACAAGCATAGGTTCTGTAGTATCAAGCTAGCTTGACATTGCAGGACTTGGCCCAGAAAGATTTTTTGATCTGAATAATTTCCTGTTCTGTTAGTTTGTATAGTGGAAATAAAAGTGTTCAAAAGATACTGCTTGGGCTTTTGTTATGGATTTTTGTCAGTTTGGTGAGAAATGGCTGATTTTTTATGGCCCACCAGAAGATCATCCAAGATTACACAATGTGACTGTAAGGTCAAACATGGAGGTAGAGTAAAAGAAGAAGAAAAAGGAAAAGAAATCCCTCAGCAATGAGAATTGCCCAAATAAAACAAGATGACAGACGTCATAAATCAGACGTCACCACTGACCTGGTCAGCAACTGTCAAAAAATATTTCCTTAACCAGAAAAATGCTCTGCATTTATCAGTGCCCTCGTGTGTAGACCAAATGCATTTCAGGGAAAAGACCAATCAGAAGCCCAAGAGACTCCAAGAAAAAGCTGTGAGAAACAAGGCACAATTTTGCCCATGGGTTTTACCAAGAATAGTATTTTCATAGGCTCATATAATGTCTTGTATTGGAAGAAACCTTAAAGAAAATCTATTTTAAAGTTCTCCACTTAGAACGGGCTGCAATTTTCCCAATAAAAAAGGTCTTCTTTTTTTACATACTAATTTGATCTGTTAATTGGTTACAAGTGTTCTGAATCATCCTGTAAAATAGGATTTTCTGTGAATTTAGGAGCAGCAGAACTCCAGAAATATGTCAATATTTCAATAGCTATCTTAAATTTGCACTTCTCCTGCTGCATGTAGCTAAGAATTAGCTGAAGAAAGTGACACTGAGGAGAATGAAACATTTTATCTGAAATATAATGAGAGTGATTTAGCAAAATCATGTTGATGTTTTTTGGCCAGCTTGGAATCACAAAGCGGTGCCTAGGAACAGGAACTTTCCCGTGAAAAGTTTGGAGACATTATGTTAACTCTGCAAATCTCACCTTCCTTCTCTTGCAACTGCTCTCTTGCAGTATACTGCCCATTCTTGCTCTTGCAAAGTGCTGCTTCCAGTCCCAGGCTTCTTTTAATCTTTTCCTTCAGAGCTTCTAATGCATATAAGAGGGTGTCAAATTTCGAGTCTACTGCTTGCTGGCTGTCATCTGAATGAGCTTCACAGATCATTAATTTTTTTTTTTCCTTTTTTGCAACTGAAGAAATGTGAGAAGATTCAAGCGACTACTGACATCCTTTCAATTTGCCTCAGTCTCAACAGGATTTTCTTTTGTTGCTTCTTAAATTTCGCAGAGCAAGCAGAGTATGGGAAGCACACTGTGCACTTGAAGTCACAAGACATGTGGAAGAGAGAAGGCGAAAACTGTAGGAAGCACACTTCAGAGACATCGGCACAATGCATGAGAGAGACATCCAAACATTAAAATTGTGTGTAACTGGTGAGCCACTGCTGCTCTGTTGTCTCTTTTTCCTCTTAGCAGTTATGTTCCTTTAATCCACGATGCCTTTGAAGCACTGACTGTCCTCCAGCTGACCACTCTACTATGTTATCTTCATTGAAGTTCTGACTAGAACTACAGCTCAAGTTTTTCAAGAGTACTGTGGAAGTGTAAGGAAGCTGCTAGACTGAATTTAAATGCTCCGAGCAGGGCAGCTTGTAGTTCATGAGTAGAATCAGTTTTTCTACATGAATACATCACAGAGAAAACTGCATTTTCCCCACAGTTGCTTATGTTCTTTTGCTTATAATTTTCCTTTGCTCAAACAGAAATTTTACTACTGGAAGTCAAAGATAATATCCAGAATTTATAATTTTTTATTTAAGGAAGATTGCTAAAATAACCTTTCTAATGTTATTGAAAGACTAGGACTTGTACTTGCTGTAATCCCACTGAGTTCTTTTTATTCATTTAAATATTCCTCTTAGTGTTAGTTCACTTTGAAAACATATCTTTCCCAAACAAAAATGAAAGTAACATCACTGAAATTTGCCATCAAGAAATTATGAGCAAATCTAAACTAAAATATCTCTGAATTCAAAGCCCTTGAGATATTTGGAAAGACTGATATCACCTTCAGTGTGTTTGGGCCAGGTCCTTTTTCAGTAACTGAAGGTAAACCTCTTTCTGACTTTTCATATTACTTCATTGCAGTAACAAGTAAAAACCTCTCCCTTTCCACTTAGGAGCCTTCTATTACAGTAGGATGGAGCAGTCAGGCAGGATATGGTAACACAAACTACTAGTCTTTGAGTTCAGCAATCATTTATTTATCATGCTCTAAGTATTTACAGAAGCTGTATCTGATTTATATAAACCTCCAAATGTACACTTTTTAATGAGATTTTTGTGGTTGTAATTCTATATTCCTCTGAGTGTGCTTTCATTTTTAATTTACTACATCCCCCACAGGCTTTCCTTTAACTACTATGCTTGTTGTAAATTCAGCAGCGATATTCTTTAAATAAACAGAAGCACAGAACATAATTTCCTGGTAACGCTGTTTAGAAAATGGATCAGAATAAGGCCCCAAAGCTATTCTGATGATGAATTAATTATTAGATTCCAAGAAAAACATGGCATTGACATTTTACAAGTTTTGGCATGCAGCCTTGTATAATGCTGTGCACTTTGTTAAGTAGTTTTGACGCTTATGATATGAACAAAGGCTTAAGTCTAAGAATCAAAAAGCATTTCAGCATAATGTAAACTTATAGGGTAACCTGCTGTAGCAAGTTCTCCATTTAAATTGTGAAAATCTATGTTATGCAAACAGAACAAAAGAATTTTGTTAAAAATTTGGCTGTTAAAATACTGAGCCTATATTACAGTATCTTGACTAGCCTCTTCTCTTGTGTATAAACATTCAACAGATTTTTCTTTAACAGTGACATTTTTTGGTCTTTCATCATAAGAATAATCAGGAGAAAAACACAGAGTAGTAAATGTTTTCCTTCATATTATTTCAGTAACACTTTGGGGTTTTTTTTTTCTTTACATTTATGCATTTTTAAGTAATCTGTCTATACATGCCCATATACTTCTTAGTCTCCAGCTGAAAAATTTGCCAATATTTAAAAGTCAAAATTTCTGTAAAACTGAGAAAAGATATACCTGTTTAACAGTTTGGGAACTGAAACACATATGCCCAAACCTGGTGTACTCATAGGAATGCAATTCACATTCCAATTAATAGAAATTAGATCTCTAATAAACCTTTCAATATTTCACCTAAAGAAATAAAGCTGTTGACAGGAAGAACAGAACATGCAGATGAGTTGCTGTGGGGTTTTGTATGTCTGCTTTCTCCTTTCTCTGAAGGAAGCAAGATGGAGCAGTCACAACTATTTTTGCCACTCTTGTTAGTGTAGGAAGCATTTCTCAATCTTTCTCAAGTTGAAGGAGCTGCACAAGTTCATAAACATTACATTTTGCCCAACTTATTTAGCTCTACGAAGAGCAGGAACAGAATCTACCAGGAAGGTTGCTGTGATATACTGCAGTCATTTATGTTCTTTTGTTTAATCCTAGCTTGATTTTCTGTGCTAGATTTGCAGCTCTACAGCCTAAAAATCTTGACCATACATGGACTATCAGAGAAATCTTGGCCTGGCTGAAGTCTTTGTGACATTAATCGCTCGAGTGTGACTGTGTAACACCTGTCTGATCCTTACTCATATTCAACATCATAAGAAAGAGGACTTTATAGTAGCTCAGTATTCTGGTGTTTCTGCACTTAGCCCTGGCCAAGGAAGTGCCATAGACTGTGAATAATAAAAATGAATTTTCTAAATTTTTTAATAATTTCATAAAATGCAAATGGTATTATGAAAAGGGTTTTAATTAGTTCTTGTTTTAATTTGACTGAATTATCCAGCTCTATTATTACTTAGCCTTGGAAGTTACCTTAATTCTGGTGAAACTGTTTTTTAGTCATAATGCTTCCCATAGAAAAGGCTACATTATGTATTCAGTTGGTATACAAACTATCTGGATAAAGGAATAGATGACAGCATCCCAGAATGAGAAAAGACCTCTGAGATCATCAAGTCCAACCTATGACCTAACACCATCTTGTTCAGCTAAACCTTGGCACCAAGTGCCACATCCAGTCTTAAACACTTCCAGGGGCAGCAACTTCACCACCTCCCTGAGCAACCCATTTCAATGCCCAATCACTGTTTCTGTGAAGCAGTTCTTGCTAACGTCCAGCCTAAACTTCCCCTGGTGCAGCTTAAGGCTGTGTCCTCTTGTCCTCTTGCTGGTTGCCTAGGAGGAGACGCTGACCTCCACCTGGCTAAACCCCCCTTTCAGGGTTTTGTAGAGAGTGATAAGCTCTCCCCTGAGCCTTCTCTTTTCCAGGCTAAACACTCTGAGCTCCTTCAGCCTCTCCTCACAGGATTTGGGTTCCAGACCCCTCACCAGCCTTGTCCTTGATTCTGGACATTCTCCAGCATCCCAACATCCTTCCTAAGCTGGGGGGCCCAGAACTGGACACAGCACTAAAGGTGCATCCTCACCAGTGCCAAGTACAGGGGAAGGATGACTTCCCTGGTCCTGCTGGCCACACTATTCCTAATGCCTGATTATGGTACCCTGTCCAGAAATTAATAATTGTATTTTCTCTTCCTTCTTGGATGCTGGATAACTTGGGCTTAAGTCAGAGTAGGAGAAACTCACACAGACCAAGGATGCAGATATTTTGCCTTCTTGGAAATGCCCTATTTGTAGAGATATCTCAGAGTTCACTGTGAATTTCTAGAGTCCTTTTAACTTATGTTATCTGTACTGTACCTTGGCAGGAACTGAGTATTTGTCTTCAAAATCTAAATCAGTAATACTGTGCTAATTGCAGGTTTTTCTGATGAACTGTTAGGCACAATGTTTCACTTCCATGCTATTGCTTTTCTGATGAGGCTGTAAATAAGAATTAAACAGAGCATGCACTCTAAGGAAATTCTCTGAGCAGCGGTCCATCCTCCAAGAAGTAAATATAAGAGAATGAGACTTTTTTCACTTGTGGTAGGATTGAATTAGTCTCAAACATCAGTGCTAACAATTCATTATTTCAACTCTACCCCTGTCAAGCTCTCATTACTTAACTTCTTCATATTTCTTCCTATTGTTTTCAAAATCTTCTTATACATTTCCATACTTTTCAGTATTTAATATTTTCCACTCCTGTTTATCATTAAGAATCTCAGAAAGAATGCTGTTTCCTAATGACCTGAAGGAAAGGACAAGGTTTGTTCTCCTGCTTTTTTTCAGCACGGTTAAAAACACATGCACACACACAAACATTCTATCTCTTTCTATGTCTTGGGTTTTCTGATGGCCTTCCTTTTCCCTTCCACATGGTTATTTGATGCATATTGGCCTTGGCCTAGAAAAACAATGGGAGTTCTTTGGTTGAAAGACCAGATTGGTGTAACTCTGAGCAAGCCACTACAAATGAAGCTTTGGTTTGCTGAGATACTTGTAAGCAAATAGCACTTTATACTTCACATTTGATGCATGTAAATTCTGACTACAAGACTAATGCTGTTATTAGAATTAAAAAAAATTAGCTAAACATTTTCTTTTTAAAAAATGAGTATTATTAAGAAGATATCAATATATTTCTATTCATTAAAAACAATTTTCTCTTGCACTCCTGCCAGAAAGGTATTAATTCCAGCGAAAGAATGAAAAAGAAAAACCTCTATGTCANGACACACCTCGAGGGAGGAACAACCAGGGGACATATCATCGGGGGATATAGGAAGGGGGTACATGGAACGAACCAACTGGGATACAAAATACGAACTGAATATGAAATATAAACGCAAACAAAAGGGACCGCTACACTCTAGGTGTTTGGGCAATACATCTATTTCTCAGTCAAGGTTCTCAGTTTATTCCATTTACACAAGAGAAAACCCTTCAATTATAGGATCCTTAATTTACCCAGGAAATTTCATAAGGAAAATGATTAATTACTTTAAGCAGTGAGTTTTACACTTAATCATAGTTCTTTATTTAAACTGAGAAAGTAAAAGGGGATCTTATGAATAAAGTATAAAGAAAAAAATTAAAACCAGCATTTTGTTTAGTAAATATGAAGTTGGCATTGAAATATTTCTTCAAATAGACAAATCTATTTAAGATTATATCTCTTCATATTAACTATTAATGTATTAAATACATGATCTTGGAATATAGGCTTTAGCACAAAGTACAAGCAAAGTTTCTGTTAAAATATCCCATTGCTACAAATTTCTTCATATTTTTCTTCCATCCTATCAAACCTAACAACCAGAAACACACTGCATATGGAAATAGAAAACCAGAACTGAGATGTGATTAGGCATCCCTGACCTGTATTCAGTGACCCATCATTTTTTTATACTGCCCCAAACAGAAGTGGGAAAGCTTCCTGGGAGAACCATGACCTTCAAGTGGGAGATGTGATCTGCATCCAGTGAAGCACGGAGTATTTTCTATAGCTGTCAAACCAGTACCTTTGTCAGAGTTTGCATACTAGAGCAGGCTAACACAAGCAGGCAGAGGACAGCTGTAATTTTGCTGCCTTTTGCTCAGGTCGCTCAAGAACTTCGTGTTACAAACACAACCGTGGTAATTTCACTGTGAAAACCCAAGGCACCTATGGTGTTGGATAGCAAACAGGCATTCTGTTTCGGAAGTCCTATACAGTACTGAAGTGCCTAAATTCTCCTTGAGGCCTAGCCTGAATAACGTTTGAGTGAAGTATTCTAGACACTGTAAAGAAAATGAGAAAGAAATTTGGAAGAAGAAATTTGGTCACATTCTGACCATCAAATTCTCATGCTGTCCATGATTTTACCTGAAGTGGCTGAGTAATTCATGCCATACAGGTTATATTTGCTATTATTAATACTAATGGGTCAGAGGCCTGTGTGGCTGGACACAGAACATAACAGTGTACTCCTCAGCACCAAACTTAAAGTTTTATAATTACTAGTTCTTAGTGGAATAGAGATTTTCTGAGAGCTTGATAGCTGTTTACACTGAGTAATATGCAGGATAAAACATAGTTTCTGTTGTATGTAGAAGCGCTGCATAGGGGAAAACTTGAAGAAATGTTCTAGATTAGGGAAAATAGCATTCTTGGTTACCCACAGCGTGCTCATGTATCTTGGATTGAACACACAGGGCACTAGTTTTAGGAGATAACAGAAAAGAATGTCATTATTTACAGTGGTAGATGATGTTGCCTTTCTGCTGCAGTGGTGTCCTGCTTGTAAAGCATTCTGACTGTCTTGTTAAAGCAATTAAATTTCAGCTGAGAGGCATCTAATTTGTGTCATGGGCATTTGTCTTCCTGTAGCTCTGATAGACATATAATACTTTGCCATTAATTAAAATTTACATCTACAGTTCAGTTGTGTCAATTGTTGGGATTTCTTTCAAGCACTGTGGACTCCAAGGATTTTTTCTTTTAGTAGGAATTGATTATCCCTCTAGCTTTTCCTAGAAGGAGATATTCACATCTAAAACCTTTCTTACCAGAATGAATATCTCCTCTAAGGAATATTTTTCTGTTTTTGTATTGACTTATCCCCTAAGGCTAACATATCTGTTTGGAACTACAGCTTGAATAGGTTTTTAAGCTCAATTTAAATATCGGATAAGAGTGATGGGTTATGGTAACGAAGAGAGTGGCAAAAGAGTAAAAAAAATACCTGAAATCTATTAAACTTCTTGCACTAATGATTGCCATAGCCCCTAAAAGAAAAGGAAAACTTCCTTAGCAGCAAAAGCCTCATTTGTATTTGACGTATATTAGTTTCTGAAAGTTTTATTTCAGTTTGCAGTTTGTTGTAGTTTGCAAAGGTAACAGGGACAGTAACTGACAGACTGGTAGGGGGACAGTGGGTGATCACACTGATCAGGTTCTGCTGTGAAAACAGACACATGAGAAGATTATATATCTAAAAAGGGAATGATCAATAAAGGGGTTTTTAGGATGTTGTGGCAACTGGCTAAGTGTTGTGAAATGTGGGCAAGCACAGAAGAATGAATTAGGGATGCTCTGGTGATTGGAACTGTTGGTAAAGAATTGTCATTAAGGTCCAGAGTACAATCTAATATCAGAGGAAATTATTACTGTAACTTGTCACAGTTCATTAGCAAGCAAGATACTGAGCCAGAGTGGACATGTTTGCTCTCTGTCCAAAAAAGAAAGAAGAAAAAAAGTAATGTTAGATAAAGAAAATGGAGGTAACAGTGCTGTGTTGCTGCATAAGAAACAAATATGTTTTTATTTACATAGCAGAAAGGGGGGAAATTCCAGCGTACAAAATAGCATATTTCAACAAAATTGTTCTTTGTCAGTCAAAATACAGGGGAGAAAGGGCAATTTAAAGTGTTAAATTATTTATGAAGAATTGTATGAGACTACAGCAGCATGCCAGACTACAAAATGCCAAGATTAAAATCATGATGCTGTAATATCCGTTTGACTTCACTGGACCTATGATAGTTTACACAGTCTGAAGTCTGACATTTTACATGGTGTTCTGAAACCTACCCCAGAATTTCAAACAGCCTTACAGGAACACACCTTCACCACTCTTATTCCCGTGTCCCATACACCTTTCACAGACCTGTAAAACTTCGCGCTAACTAAGACATGCCGCCACCCCACACCTCTCCAATGCCTTTTGCATCACCTCTGCACCATAAATATGTCACAGAATTGTGACTGGAGGGATCCAATAGTAGGAATAATTAACAATGTTCTCATAAGAAAAGACAAAAATATAGAACATATTTCAAAAGATCGATTCCTGTGAAAAATGAGAAAATTATACAGTACATTGCTAGGTAAACAAAAATCCAAGGAAAAAGTCATGATTCTTTGTTAGCAAGGACTTTATCAGCAAATTTCAAGATTATAGTAATCAAAGCACATAGCTCTTGTACTCATCAAATCTATGTGCAGTTATTTCAGTTCATAAGAACAGAATCGTAACTCTGTCCATACAAATTTCTAATGAAGTAAGCAATTATGATCTAATTAATAAGAGAACTCCTCTTATTTAATGTTTCTTGGCAATTAAATCCCTAAATTCTAGAAAGATTCTCACGATTTATGCTACCAAAAAGAGGGTTTCAGGTTTCTTTTTGCCTTCTCATGAACATATTTTTAATCTAGTCATTACTGGGTTAAACATTATTTATACTAGCATCTAAATACCAAATGCACAGATGCAATTGAATGTATAGCATGAAAGTGTGCAGTTAATTATGTATTTTCTGCTTCCAAGCAATAACTGTGTCAAGAAAGAAGCATGATTTTGAAAATTAACTTTGCACAAAGGTGTGATTTTGTGAAGAATGTGATCTTAATCTGATGAATTTAAATCCTTTGATCTTGTAAAATGCCTGTAAGCAGTAAGTTACTTCATCAAAACCTAAGTTCAGTTAAGCATCTCTCTCACTTCAGTACCTTTAATGAGACTTAATATTCATCTGGTAATGGGAATTAGCTTGTCCACACTATGCTTTCCAAAGTTGCAGGAAACAGAATCTCTGAAGTGATGGAAGCATATTTGGGTTCCTAACAGGTCCACAATTGCAATCAAGCACGAAACCCCAAACTGACAGAATCATAATTGTTTTCTCCTTGGCTTTGGCTGAACAGATGTGAAGTCTACCTTATTGTTTGCTACAGAGGTGTTTCTGAATTATTTAATATTTTTGAGTGTTTTAACACTGGGAAGGTAGAGTTTAGTCATTGTTAATTTTGTTCAGTGTCTGTAAGTTATCTATACCCATGTTATGATATGGGTCAGTGTAGTGATTTGATTTGCATTTTCCCCTTTCTGTGAGATAAGAACAGGGAGGAATACAAAGCAGGCACCAAACTTTAAAGAATATAATGAAGTTTATTACTACAACTAAAAGTGAAATGGAATAAAAAGGAATTAAAGCAAATTAACCCCCTTTTTCTCCAGCACCTCCTCCATCCACCTGTAATATAAATACACAAACTTAAAATCAATTCAGCCAGTTTGCCCCTCTATAACAATTTTATGTCAGTCCATTGAGTGAGAGAAGTCTCTTTTGCTCAGCTATGGAACTTTTCCACAAGAGCAATCTTCTCATGGCATCCACGTCACAGCACAACCGCCGTCTGGGGTGGTTTTCTGTTGACATGTGAGAGTCCCTTTTCTTGATCACAGCTTTCGCCACAACCGTGTTCAAGGATTCACCTTTAGCTGCAGGGGGTAGAATTTTAAGGACAAGCAC
>VYZQ01033650.1:46828-60938 GCA_013400655.1 Mystacornis crossleyi | reverse complement strand
TGTTGCTGCAAACCACTTCCCCCAGGAAACAGAGCCAAAAGGAAGAAAACCTGAAGAGCAGGAAGGGATGTCAACCCATGTTGACATCCACAGTCAGATATGCTATAAAACTGGTCCACAGGGGTAGAATTCTTAGCAGGGGTGGAATTCTTAGCATTAACATTACATTCTAAGAAAATGTTACATCAGTTTCAGATTTCAAAGGTATAAAGAATATGATGTAATCCTATTTCTTCTGTTTAAGTGACTTTCGTCAAGTGGTTGAAATCACAGGCACTACTGTATTATGGCAATGTCTTAAAAGAAATTTTATATAGCATTTTGTGCCTTAAAATGGATTATAAGGGATTTTAGTTAGTCATACCAACCTGGATTAAGGCAGGAATCTACAAGGGTGCTCCACGTTTGTGCGTACAAAGGAAAAGTCATGAAAATTTAATTACAGTTTTTCTTGAGGACAGGTTGCTGGTTTTATTTATTTATTCATTTATTTACGTTTAAGAACTCCACACCAAAGAGTGCCCATCCTGTACTCTGAGGCCCCATGACAGATATTTGAAACAGAATAAAATTAACGCAATTAATCACTGTTACATCAGCAGCACCAGAGATGTAGGAGTTACCTTGCTTGACTTTTAAAGTTTCTTAATAAAAAGATCTCTGTTGTGACAAAATTTCTGTTACTGGTCATTGACCTTCACCTTTCTACTGCTTATACTTAAATTGCTATTTTCAAGTAAAGAAAACAACTTTTCAAGCATGGAAGCTATTCCCATTGATCTCCATTAGGCTGTGGATTCTATTCACTGTGTGAGATGTGAAGGGCATAATTATACAATTTATATTCTTTCTGGGAGTGAATTAACAGGTGATTTGAGGTAAAACATGGATGAGTCTCCCATAACCAGACTGATGTGGCAAATGAGATAGCTAAAAAGTGCCTGTGGTTATTTTGAAATGAATTTATATTAGCACTGTGTTCAGTATATTACATTACATGGTGAAGACACTCAGGGGAAATAGAAAATGATGGGCTTTTTTTAATTCTCCATAGCCTTTGTTCAAGTGTTCTTAGTAATGTTATTTATATTTATTTTTTATTTTATAAAAATGAACTTTTATAAAAATGAACTTTTTCAAACTTTTGTTTGAAACAGTGATATTTCAAACTGCTTATAACCTGTTCTTCCCTAACAGAAAAAGTCCACATTTTAAAAGTACAGGACTGTGTCTGAGGAGTCTTTTAACTCTGAGTCCTTCTCATTGTCCCTATGTTCAGTCAAACGCTACTGCTCGTAATTCATGTCATATTGGCTATAGCTATAATTACCGACATGACTGTATTTACAATTTCCCAAGATCCAAGTCAACTGCTCATACTTGTGTTCTCAATTTCCTTTCCATAATGTTAATGGGGCTGTTTATTGTCTTAGGATCTTTTTTTCTTGTATGACTGAGTTGTGATCCAGCCAAACAGTTGGTTTAAAACCATGGAGATCAGGGAATCATTTTTACCACTGTTTATCTGTAACAACTGTTTGTAATTTTAAACTTCCTTGCTTTGAAAACTTTACTATACAAACCATGTGTCTGACATGATGAAAAGACATGGATAATTTTTCCATGTATGCCTGAGTTTAATTTTACACATCAGACTGGTTGGTTCATTTAAAGTATTTTATTTTATCCCTTTCATTTTACTTAGTTACAAATGTTCAAACCACACTTGGGACAAAGTGTGATGGTTTTGCTTCACAAAGCTACTCTAAACGAGTAAATTAGATGCTTAACAAATACAATAATAAAGTAAACTGAAGATGAAATTTCTTAAAAATGTCAACATTTTCTACCTGAAATTAAAAGACATTAATTAAAATCAGGTTAGATGTATGTGCATTATACTAATATAGTAAGTAAAATTATTTTTAAAAGCTTAGGAATTATTTGGTATGTCTATATTATTCTAGTCAAAGTTAAAATAATTTAGGCAGCTCTCCCTTAACAGTTCCAAGAACATCAGAGCATAAGAACTTCTTTCTGAAGGTGATAATTTTTTTTATCAAAAAAGAACTACACACTCTCCTTTTGGAGGCTTATATGAGAGATCTAAGCATCTTCATGCTGTCCACACTATTTCATCTTACTGGTAAAAGTGGCTTGGCTTCATAAAGGGCAGGGGACTGAAATAAAAAGTATTTTAGTAGATCTTGAACTATTTCAGTATGAGTTAACCTGGACCAGAAGTAGTTTGTCACAGTTTCTTACAGCATCTGATGCTTTTCTTCATCTTGCTACTGACAGTGCATCACTGTACTTTGGACCATTGATTTTTTTTCTTTTTCTTTGTATTTCTGTATTTGAATTTTTGAATTTGAATTGAAGTATTTCTGGCATTGAATGAAATAATGGCAGTTTTTAAATGAATCTGATTAGTCAGTATGTGTCATAGAGCATTCACCAGAAGACCACCAGTTCTTTGTACAGCTGTCTGCCTGATTCACTCAAATTTACATTTGTCTAATAGCAACAGGACATAGTGCTGCTTCTGAAAATTTTTGATTAATCTTTTTAACAATGTAGAAAATTCAATATCAGTATTTTTGCCATGCTTCATAGAGGATTTTTCTTCTTAGAAAAAAGATGAAAAAAGAAATTTCACTTTTCTTGAGTCATAAGCAATCCTATGATTAATCTGCAGTCTCAGTGCTGCCTAACATTCTTACTTCCTGTGTTCATTTCATGGCCTTATTCATGTTTGGGGAGGATGAGGAATAGCAGAGGAAAGAGGAGGAAAATAATTGCCTGTATAAACAAGCACTGGTATATGAAAAGGAAAAATTAGTCTTCTTATTTTGTGGAGTTCCATGTGATTCCCATGTTGAATTATACAGCACTTAAATGTGTATTAGGTAAATGCATAACCTAAAAAGAAAAAATATAAACATCTAATTTCATTGCTTGATTCACTAATTTTTATATTTTTCAGAAATTACAATGGTATTAGTGAAATCACATCAGAAATATGATAAAAACATAAAACTTCTTTAATAGACAGAAGACTAAGAATAAAGCTCACAAAAGTCAAAATAATATAGCGTAATGAAAAAATCTCATTCTTCAAGGGAAGAATATGAAGCCCAAAATCAGAACAATTCTTTTCTTGCAATGATGTCTGTTCTTTTCCCTTGCTACTGCTAAGCCACGAAGTAAGTGTGCAGAAGATTAAATTAACTCTGACATACTGATCTCGTATCATCTAAATACAGGTTGACATGAAATAGCCAATAGAATCAATTGAACCAATAGTCCCTTTAAAAAAGCAGTGAAATAAAACCGAGAAGCCGAATTATGAAAAGGGATAGCAGTATTGAAGGATAAGGCCTATTTCTCACAGAAATCTGAAAAAGCTTCATGATGTGTTTCATCTGCTTATTTTGCAGATGTTTATATTTATGCTCACTATGAGGGAAAACTCACAGTCAATTAGAAATTCTGTATCAGTTTCAAGAAAGAGAATTTATAGTAAAAGAAGCAGCAGTTCACACTGAGATGCTGCAGTGATTGTCATCAGCACAAACCACAAATACGTGTAAGATTCTACAAGAAGATTCTATCTATTCCTTCTCCTTTCCTGTCCTGTAAAAGTCCTCCAAGCTACTTGGTCATGTCATCTCAATCTGCTGCTTCACAAGCATGGCGTGTGAAGCACAAAATGAAAGCAATAAAAGTTGTAAAAAGTGTAGATAACATTTGTTATTTTTCCTAGCTGGTTCATCAGCAGCAGAAAAACACCCTCGAACTATCTAGTCAAAAAGGAATACGTAGAAAGGAACATCATGTCAGAATTTATTAGCTTAAGTTACACTTCACCACTTAAAAAATAATTTTTGAATTTTTTTTCCTAGACAAATATTTAAGTAAATTTTCACACTTTCATATGTTATGGTGAATACATTCTTTTTAAATTTTAACTTCTTCACTATACACACATTCTATAAGGTTACTGTTTAATATTACTTTTTTTCTTACCTCATTTGACCCAATTTTCTACAGTTACTTTCTTTTACATAAGATCTGTTTCAATGCAGAGGAAAACTACTGCTAAAAATAGTCCAAAAATCATACATCTGAATATGCTTACTATGTTTTTCAATATTTTAGCAATAAGGCTGTTTATAGGCTTTAAAATCTGGTTTGTTTTGAAAAGTTTATGTATTTCAGGAACATGGAAATGAGCAGAAGTCCTTTTTAAAGTCCAGTCCCCTCGTTAATTTTTGTGTAAAGTCTAGCTGAAAATATTGTGCCATTTTGACCATTAACAAAGGACATCTTCATAGTTGTCTGAAGTGCTTAATAATTCTTGCCTCCCCTGTGAATTTAAGCTGATCTGACTCGGTCTGAGGAGGAGATCGAGTGTTTCGTTATTCTGAGTGACGGTATAGTCATCCCTCGCAGAGAGCCAGGCAAGAGTGACCAAAGAAGGAAGCAAACTTAGGAGCTGCTCTGCTCACCACTGTTACAAGACTGCTCTCAGTGGATGGTTTTTTATTTCTCTTTCATACAGTTCACCTTGTCTTCTTTTAGAGTTTTTATGTGTTTAATATCCAGGACAAAGCGAAATGTACATTAAAGTTGAGTTAAATGTACAGTAAGCTTTACCGTTTTATTACCATTTTATTGTGAAAAACAAGAAGAACAGCCCAAACATCCAGTAATACTCGTGGTTCCCTTTTCACATATGCTAAAGAAACATTTATTTATAACAGAAAATCCAGAGACAATGACAAGAAGCACTTTTTTTTCCCCAAAGACAGTGGCACAGATCATGTCTGCTGTTATTAAGATCTAGCTGTAACTCATCCATCTGTTATCTTCTTGTGTGTGCCATACCAGGTTATTCATAACTGAAGGCTGAATTAAAAAAAAGAAGAAAAAGACTTTTTGCTTCTTTACAATAACCTTCCATAACCACAGGACACTCTATTTATTATTGCTTCTATTTTTTGAAAATGAGAAGTTTTTTACACTTCTGTGCCCTTTCATTTAGAGAAGCAGCCTTGTACTTCCAATGGATTTTTGCACTTACTGAGTCCTAAGAGAATAGAGTCAAAATGAAGCAGCTTGTTTAATGTCCATAAGATGCATCCTTTAAAATTCATTTTAGTAACTTTAAAGTAAATGTATCTCAGGCATCTGAAGGAGGGGGGAAAATTAAAAAAAAAAACAAAAAAAACCCAACAAAACCAAGTCATGAGAAACAAGCCACAACCTTCCAAAATATTTTGTATCCCATTTAGGCAGATGTTTGACCTTAAGAACATGTAAAACAGATGGATTTGATCCGCTTTTGATCTCCCTGTAATTTTGCCTGGGGAGATGAGAGAAGCTCATCAGGCATTTAGCTAAGTATGGGAACTAAGTAGCCAAAGGCAAAATGCTGGAGAATATTGCAATATACATATCTAAAACTAAATATACATTTTCACCAATTGTATAAATTCTACTGAAACACAGACATGATAACAGCTTATATTTAAATGGATGTGATCAGCCTATCAGGATATAATAAGAATACTTCTAATGATGGATGTGATTTTCTTTAATTTGTTTACAAATCTAAGACTAGAGTCTAATTTTAGACTAGACTGAAGAAGAACTTTTGAAAAGTCTTTTCTTCCATTTTGTAGTGCACTGGGTGTTATTTAATTGCAACATGTGCTTTATTACCTTTACAAAGAGCAACTTTAGTAAGCAGTCAGTTGAACCTGGCAGCCGGTTTCATGTGCAGGGCAAAATCTGAAGCATCTTAATTAATTCTCCCAAATCAATTGTTGCAGTGTCTTAAAGCTGCCCTGTCTACTTTAGGCACCCACTTCACCACTGCTGGGGGTAAGGACAAAGATTTTTTCCTTCCTCTTCTAACCTTCTGTGATCCAGTACAATGGATGAAATGAAGTACTTTTTTCCCTTTGATACTTATGTTTGAAAACTAATTGTTATTTTATGTTGCAGTCGGGTGGCTGCAACCTTCCCTGGGAGACAGCCTTGGCCCGTGGAAGAATCAAGGAGACGATATTTGATAGATGTTTTTAGATTTTATTCCAGCTTGCCGCACATGGCCGGAGCCCGGCAGGGACTCTGGCAGCGACTCCCCCCTAGAACAGCTCTAGAACAACTCCCCTGGAGTCCCATGAACTCCTCCTTAAGTACAGAACTCCCACGGACTACATTCAAAGTGACCAATAGGGGACAGGATTTTGAGTACACGTGATCAAGGGAACAGAGAGGGAGAAACCCCGTGCCCCACGCATCCACTCATGCCCACCTCCCCCACAGGGAAGCACCTCTTCAATTTTAGACCATCAAAATATTTTTAATACAACTTTTGGGTTATATTTTATTTATGTAATAAGAAACTTGGGAGACAAATTTAAAGCACTATACAAGGTGAGAAGAGAATTGCCTTTTTTTTTGGTGCAAGATACAGGAGTGGCACACAGACCATGAAAGTTGCCAGCAGAGCCCATCTGTTAAGCAACAGAGTAAATCAGATGCTGTGCAGTTCCAGTGATCGCAGGAAAAGCAAACACTGAGAAGGGGTGAGTAAAGGCAGGAAGGTCATTTTCACCTTAAAGGCCTAACACATCTTTTCTTTATAAACTGCTTTTAAGCTGGCTCTTTCCTGCACAGGAGTGTGATTGATCAGTCAACCTAAAATGGACCCAGTTTTTACATTGCTGGCTGTGTCTGGTCACACTCCTGAAACTTCAAGGGCGATATCCTCGTGGGTGCAACACCCTTTGTTGGAGCATGGTTCTCGACAGATTTCACTGTTGGATCTTTTCAATACTTGTTCACATGCACAGATGCTACCTTGGGACTCTGAGGAGCTAGAGACTTCAGGTCTTTGGTTCACTTCTTTGGATAGAAATTGTTTTCAAAGTAGTAGAAATTCAGTCTTGAGCACAGATATCTTACTTCATACAGGTGAGAGGTCTTTGAAATACACAGGTCCTGAGGAAACATCGGTTTTTTAGCAAACCCATTTCTCTTATTACTCCAGTCTCTATTATTTTCATATCCTGCCTTTACAATAAGTGTTAATGTGAGTGTCCCGGTTTTCACCCAGGAGACAGTTAATTTTTTTTGCTGTAGCATGAGAAGGAGGAGCCTGAAGCCCTGTGGATGTGTCTATGTTGTTATTCCATACCACGTCAGGTCACCACGCAGAGAGTAGAAGTGACGAATTCTTGCTTCGAGAAAAGGCAATCATGGCTTGTGGTCAGGGAAAAACATGGGTACATTTAAAGACAATTAATGTTCTTTCTAATGTAACAAGCGCACTGGAGTCTGGGATCAGGCCCACAGTGGCAGGATCTTGAGGAGTTTTAGAGCTTCACTTCTAAGACTGTCTAGTTCTTTTATTCTGACACCTCTTATCGATAATACACACTTCCAAAAGTGCATGAGATTTTGCATTGTCAAGGTTTTTACTATTGGCTTTTGTAAGCTTTTCATGGCATGGACTTTAGGCTGTTAATTATCATGAATAATTGTAGTCCAAAATAGAAGGGTTTTAATTAAAATTAAAAAAAGATATATAAATCATAGAAAGAAAAATTAGCTCTGTTTGATCAAGTCATAGTGAAGAACCAATCAAAAAATTTCAGTGCACAAGATAGTGAACTAAAATTGTACTAAAACCAAAACTAAAGTGTATAATTAAAGTGCAGTGCATATCTGATGCTCAAGAAATATTATGGTTACTTTTAGAATTAGATTCCCTATCTTAATACCTACCAAATTTTAAAAGACATATTATTACTTTTTGTATGAAAAATAGTAGCAAGAAAAAAATATGTGTATGTGGTTTCCCCAATGGAGAAAAGAGTAATAATATAGTACAGCCCTTTTCTATTGAACTGTCTGAAGCAGTAAATGTTTCTAAAACCATGAACATATTTATTTAACTTTTTTTTCTGCCTTTCAGCAGAAAAGAAATTTCTATTGAAGACTGTGAATGGTAATTTTACAAATTCTACTCTACAGCACATATCATTCTATGTGTGTTCATGACCTTCTAATTCTCTTTGCAAATGACTATAATTCACAAGTGCTTCAAGCAAAGCATAAAAGTAAAAATGTGTGTGTATATATATATTTACACATATAAATATATATGTATATATGTTATCTGTACAATGAAGCTCGCAACTGTAGTTTTCACTGCAAATGTGTGGAACTTCTTTTCTTCTATTGCATGCTTTGTTCTTTCCATCATATGCTATGCTGACATGTACTTATCCTGGACCAGGCTCTCAGACAATGGTGACCAGAAAAAGAGTGGTGCAGCTGCAAGTGGAAATCTCTGTAAGTTACTCTGGTTTTATTAAGCCATAATTGAGGTAATGTATTCTGCAGAGTAATTTAGGATGAAACTAGTCTGACAACCAGTCATTTTGTTTAGATCTTGAAAACATGACCAGCCTTTTATAGAAATATCAAAACATTTGCTTCATTCAGTCAACTATATGAGATTCCAGCTCATATGGTTTAATACTCAGCTAATTTTTAGATGTTTTCAGGACAATTAGAAATTGTCTCAACCTAGATGACCTGGAGTGGCTGCTTGCATGTGTCTGGCAGTAATAAAAGTTGGAAGCTGTGTAAGTTTATGGGAAAAAGCCTTGAGTAAATGAAAGGTGAAATTAAATGAGTATTGTTTAGATTGTAGCCAGTATATTGAAGTGTGTAAAGATGGATTAGCACTGTTTGTTACTAGTCTCTGCTCATATTATTTGACATTTTGATAGAAAATGCTTTTTCAGAGTCTTAAATCTCTAAGTTAATCATTTAATGATGAGATATTGAAGGATATTTTTAAAAAAAGATAAATATTTGAAATATTTTCAATAAGAATTTGGATTTCTAAATTTCTCATGGAGCTGAAAAAGTTTCTGTTAAGCAATAATTTTAATTAAAATATACTACAATAAAATGAGAAAGGCCATATATGTATACATGCTTCTAAAATATAAATGAAAATGTATACACTTTAAAATGAACCTAAAAAGACAAATATTCACTCTTTTAAAATATTTAGAAGAATAAAAATTATTATCTGAAAAAGATTTTTTAAGTCTTTCTTTCGTAGGTAATTTTTAGGCATTTGCTGAATCAGTAAAGACAGGAGGAAAAACTGAACAGAGCAGCTTCATTGAAAGTGCAGCTTTCCTCTCTCTTTCCTAGGTACATTTTCCCCCTTTATAGCAATATCCAGCTCTTTTCTGAGGTTCCAGTGGCTTCTATGACAGAGACTCTCCAGCAGTGAAAGGTATAGCCCTCCTGTCTATCTGTGTGGAAAATTCAGATAAATTTCCTGATCGGCTGTCACTCTGCATTTCTCTTTCCCAAACAATGAGAATCCTTTGAGAAGATGGAGCACAGTGTGTGTGGTCTTAGGGGATACACTTTGTAAACCCTGTGACAGCAGATTGAGGTAGTTTAGTACAGCTGTGAATAATGCTGGGTTGTAAATAATCTTAGAATTGTCTGAAGTACCCAAGGCATGCATGGAGGTGGTTGTGTGGTAACAGACATGACTCAGGGCTGTTACACATGGGTACCAGTTCTTCCTCATGCTCGGGGGTGGCCAGAGAGGATCCATCTGAATGCTGATAATTCTATGCCACTCTTGTTAGTAGTGGTTGGAAACAGGACCTGTGTGCACTCCCAGTCTCACGCCTCTGAACAGCGTTCGTGTCAGTTCTGCTCTGCCTCCTGGACTCAGACTGAACTGCAGAGCTGAAGAGCCCAGTGTGATGTGCTCCCTGCCTTGGCTTGGGTTCATGCTGCTGAATATGACACCAATAAAAGCAGTCCCATCACTGTGTCTCCCCTTGCTGGCTTCTGAGACATCTCCAATATCTTAGGGATTTGCTCCTTTTCACGGCTGATTTCATGGCAAAAAAATTCCTTTCCCTGGATTAAGATTTATGTAGAGTGATGCCTTCACCACCTAGTAATTTTTGCATGTGTAAGGATCCAGTCTTGAAGACAAGATTGCAAGACACTCATAATGATAACACCATTAAACATAAATATCCAGATAAAATAGCTAATCATTAAATCCTCAAAATACTTTATCACTTTACAGTACACCTAACAGCTATGTGTGCCTGTGCTTCATTGTCTGCCTGTAGGTTTTATTTCCCAGTTGAAATTAAAAGAAGGATGGCTTTCAGTAGTAGCTGAGATTTTAAAATACACTAAACTTTACATCAGCACATTTCTGTATTCTGAATCACATCCTCATGCTCCCTCAGTCCAAGCAGTTCTATTTGAGGAATAGAGGTGATCAGCTTGTGTCTTCCTAGTGCATAAGATTAAGCAAAGTAAACCATTAATCAAATAGATATGCAAATTAGAAATAATAAGAAGAGGTGTTAGCACAATCTGCATGCAATAGCAGCAGGATCTCTCAGGAAATTAATTTAGCAAAAAGTCCATATTTAACAGGCTGCATGGTGGCATTAAGAATGAAAATCTAGCCTATTAATCATGCAAGAAATTGCAATTAAATTGTATTTGTTAATTTCATAGTGAAGAGTTTTTAAATTAAAGAATTAACCATTTTTTGAACCTTTATTTCTCGGCAATTGTAATTCAGAGGCAAATGAAATACATTTTTATGGGTTAAAAACCGTTTTCTATGCAATATATTTAATTGCCTATAAATACTTTCTCTGAAAGAAAAAGAGGCACAGACCTCAAAATATGTATCAGTTTATTTCTTGCAATATTTTTCTCTTGGTTCCTTTGTTTATTTATATCTCATCCACCCCAAGCAGCATGGTGCTTTTGCCTTCTATTTCAAATACTGAAAAATTAGGCTTTGTCCAGATTTTTATTCATTTGTGAGGAAAGCATTTGATTTGTCTATGTCTATTTTTAACATATGAATGGAAAATCATGAAAGATACTTTATTTGCAAATATAAGAGGACATCTGGAGCTAGTTTTACCTATTCCTCTGCATTTTTTAAGGCTTAAGAATTACTTTTAAACTTTGCCACTGCAACATGAACATTGCAACTGTAAACTGAAAACCACCCTGTATTAAATTTCAGCTTTGAATAAAAAGTGAAGGAAAAATTGGAGAATAAGCATCTATTCTCAGCATTTCTTTTGAAATATTCAGTGTTATCACTGCTATCAAGTAAGTTGCCTTCAGTCTTTAGGGAGACCTCTGAAAGTCCATCCCTACTAACTGGAGATAAGATTACACAGATAAAAGCTGAGAGATCAACATTTCTAATGAGAAAGTAATTTAGTGGATCTTCAAGGAACATTTTTATACTTTAAACTTTATTGATTAGATAATATACTCATTATGAGTCAGTGAATTTAGACTTTACAAACTTTAGTTGCCTTGAAATTGTGAGTCTAATCTGAGCAACAGATGATATACTTTATTTAGATAGTACCTCAAGAGACAGATTCTTTCCTGGACAGTGCTCTAACTCTCTACACGTTTATTTCAGGGTGGGAGAAATTGTTTCTGTGAGGTGCTCTTTTCTCTAAGAAGAGGAATGAAAAGAAGGTTCTTAAATTTCTAGATAGCAGAAATTAGATGAGCTTTTTCCATTAAGGAAATATTAAAAAAATCATTTTCAAGGCCAGAATCTGACCCAACTTCTATATTAATTTCAGGTTTACTTTGGATTGTCTCCAGTTTTACCTCAACTAATTTCAGTGGTACCTTGGAAACCCATGCATCTTCTACATACTAATGGAATCTGATGGGGGGGAAAGAAAATCTCATCAAATTGCAGTAGTAAGGTGATACCTCACTACAAATTTGAATTTTAATATAGTGTATGAAGTTCTAGTCTTACACTAATGTAATGAGTGTAACTTTATGTCCATCTGAGGGTTTTCTATATTTGCTGTCCAAAACAGTTGCTAAACCTTTACAACTTTTATCAGTTATAATATTAAGAAGTCCAGTCTTATTTGTGTAATAAAATATATTTGTTCCCTCCTATCCATCATTTTGAAACACGTTATTTTTTTAATTTGCTTTTTTCTAAATGACAAATATTAGTACTGTAAAATTCCCAGAACTCTAATTTCATACTTAAAAAGCAGAACTAAGTTACAACATGTATTTTTAAGGCAGACAATTTTGAAAGCTACACCTTACTTTCCTTCTTACAATACTCTTTCAGGAGATTTAATTCAGAGCAACTGTTTATTAGTTAGTGATTTCTTGTTCTACTAACAGAATGTGAAGATTAGGTTTCATAACATTCTCAAATATCTTCTGGATGCTGTTTAAGGAGTATTCCCAATTTTCTCAGCACCAACAGAATTTACACATTTTTGTTATGCTAATAGGAATGTGGCATTATGCATCTTGTCCTTTATCCTGCTGTGTTTTGTTCCATGCATTGTGTTTGTCTTTCCAATCAGATAACAGAGTATATTAAAACATCTATCCTTGTGTTACAAGTATTTGTTATTTGTAGGAGACAGGAAATAGAAATATGAAATTAATTTTCATTATGAATTGTACTTGCTCTTAAAAGAGGTTGCCAGATAGTGCATGTTTTTCTGTTTCAGAATAAGAAGTGAGATTATATCATATTACATTGATTAGAAATTCACTGTTAAAATGAAACTTCTACTTGGAAAGAAGCACCCAGGACTTGTTTTTCTGCATTGAAAGAGTTAGGATTTCTCTGTCTCTCCAAAGGCAAGTACAGTCAGGATTTCAATCAATTTTAGCATACGTGACAATTGAAGTGTGTCACGAGTTATATGAAACAGCTCAGATAATAGTTTGCTTTATAGGATTAAGTTTATGCATCGATTATATTTGTATGTGTCTGGAATCTTTTAACATCAAAGAAGTTGAACCAAGTTTAGGTAAGCCACCATCAAGATTGTTTTGGTCAAAATAAAGAGTGTCTTCTTTGTGATGTTTGTTTGCGAAGATTAATATCAGATGAGTTTCTGTTATTATAATAGTTGAGAAACTTATTCAAGGCAAAAGTAAGCCAAATAATAAAGGGTAAAGGCTTTTATTCTAGTCAAAATTTGCAGCCCTCCTCAAAAAAACTGGTTCACATTGTTTCTGAGTTGGGGCTTTTAACTGTGCAGAAATTATAATCAATGGATTGATGATAAAATTTAGAAGATTGTTGCAGTTTTCAAGTTTTCCTTCAATTTGGGCTTTTGGTTTTTTTTGCTTTATGGGTTTGGGGTTTTTTATGCTATAGCTTCTTTTCTCGAGATCCTAATGGTAAACTGGCTCTACTTATCCTATGGGCTTTTTTTTTTTTCCTGGTTTCTTTGTTTTAATTTTTTTTTTTTTAACCTGGAAAAGGAAATATGTAAGATTGATTAGCTCACATGTGGCATCCTTTAAATTTCTACAGCCTTCTTGAAATGAAGTTATGGACTGTGGGAAAAAGCCTGAACTCTATCTCTTCTGTAGGAGAATATGAGAACTATTTTCTTTTAGCAAAAATAACTCATTCTCTCTCTCTCTCTTGAGACTTTAATTTCCATTTATAATTTATATATAGCAGCAGAGCCACGTGAATACTTGCCTAACTGAAGTAGTCACGAAAGTGAAGCTGTTATTTCCCAAAAAAAGTTAATGATCAGATGAATGGATATCGAAGTCTTTTTCTAGTTAAGACTTTTTGTCTAAGAGCTAAAATTTTAACTGTTAGCTGACTCCAAGAGATAGTTCAGAAACCCAAAAATGTGGAAGTGGTAATAATGACAGCTATCCTGACTGATTGATGGTGCAAATTCTAGCACTAAAATGTTTTTAAATCCTCTAAAATTCCAAATTATCTAAACCTCTATTGCATGATTTAATAGTTTATTACTTGGAATTTTGGTATAAGTCTTAAAGCCTTCATGCACACCATGATACAATAGGAATGATATCTTAGAAATCCTGCCATACTAATCTTTAATTAATTTTAGTGATGCTAATCAGATTGCTGTGCTGTCCTGGGAAATGGCTTTGCTTAGGTATAGCTAAGTTTTCCCAGGTTTCTGTACTAACCACTGTAGTGCGCTGACACTGACCA